>UCOK01006052.1:0-25376 GCA_900474325.1 Synergus umbraculus | reverse complement strand
ATATTATATTATATTATTATATATTATATATATATACACAAAAGTTATATAGAATATATTTTAGAGCTAGTTGGTAACGATGTACCACTTAAAGTCGTTGCAGTTTCGAGACGATGCGTCAGAAAACGAAAGGAGTTGAGTTTTAATTTTTATATAATGTGATGAGCGCGTTAAAAATTAACGTATTGTTCAGTGGGATCCAATAATGTAGTAGCAATCCCCGGTTCGGTGCCTTTTTAATGAAAAAAATTGTTATGAAAATGCGATCCTGCGCAAGATCGCAACCCTAGTGCCAAATAAGCGATACCTTGAACGTAATCAAGATGAAAAAAAAAAAAGAAAGAGATTTTATAGGCAACTTTTTAGAGACCAAGTCAAGTCTTTTCTGACGCTAGGTAGACTTAGTATATTTTATATGCACTGATTGTTTGATTATTACTATCAATAATAAAAGAACGGTGTTCAATAGAATGTAACTGAAAGATTCTTGCGAGTCGCTCTTTAATCACTTAGAATTCCCTTTTTTTTTTTTGTAATTTTTTTTTTGTAATTTATTTTCATTCATCAAGTTTGTGCGAAAGTTTGGTGACTAACGCGGGACTAAACCTTGTCCACAGCATCGCAAGACTAACATGCTTTTTACATGAGGGGACTGTGAAATAAGCGAGGGAAAGGTAATTACTGAAACTAACAATAGCCCTGTCTTGTTTTTATTTTGTTGGTAGTTTTGATTCATCACTGAGAGGACTCATGTCCTGAGTCAAGAAGCACCGTAACTCTTAGCCAAAAATTATTTTTATTTAGTTGTCGTATTAGAAATGCGCGCCCACGTCTTGTGGATCCAAGCAGTGTAAATATTGGATTGTGGAAATTGTAATTTTCGTACAAACATGCAAGGATCGACGAGATTAAGCAATATATGTTAAGCTCTCCAAATTCGAGTTTCTACAATTGAGCCAAGTTTTTTTGTTTTCTGTTTTTTGTAGTTATAGTAAAAAAAAAATCTTTGAAATTGGAAGTTTATCTTGAAATTTGTCCATAAATTGTATGAGAATTTCGAGTTTGGAAGCACTTAGATGTATTTTTTATTATATATCGACTTTTTTTTGTTTTGCATGTTGCATATAATTGTTGATTTATATTATTTTAACATAGAAACGAGGAAGATTTATCGATGAGAAAAGAAAACTAGAAAATATATTTAGTCCGTCGTAAGATTTGATGTGGTTTGTCCGTTGCATTTAATTTAATGATTCTTTGTGTTATACATATAGCCAATTTGCACGAATATTATTGTTTTTTTTTCTTTAACTGAAGATGCACTGAATTTGAAAGATAGTCCAGAAACAGTAACTTGCGATATTTTAGTGATTCTTTCTAAGCCCATCTATTTTCTTGAGTGTATTAATTGTCATTCGAATTTTCACTAAAAATTAGTACAATAGATGATAATCGCATATAATTGACGTTGTGGCCAGTACAAGCTTCTTGAAAAAATCTTGAATTTTCAGTGCATTTTCTCTTGTTTTACAGTTTCACATCATCTGCTGCACACTCGGCGAAAAGTGAATTCAAATTGCGATTCATTTGATTTTAAACAACTTTTGCTTCGCTGTCGCGTCTGAAAATGATGAGGCATACTTCAAAGGAAAAAAATTTTAAACTATTAAAGGGATTAATTATTCATTTATTTGATTAAATAAAAAATTATTGAAAATCATTTTTTTCCTTGGTTGTAAGTTTTTATTTGAAAATTAATAATAAACTCCTGAGCGATAAGTGAGCGTAAAAAATCAAACACAAATCTAAATAATTAATTATAAGATTAAAGAAATTTGGTAAAAATCGCAATTGAATTCAGGGAGATCGTAATGAGTGGAGTGAGTAATGCGATAAGTTTTATTTTTAGATTATTACTTTTTATGTTGATAGGATATTGTGCTATGATTTTATTATTAAGCACATGAAAGAAATGCTATATTATATACATATAAGTAAAAACCATCTCATATACATACACTCATACAATGACACACGCACACGTTGTCGCGCAATGATTAAAGAATGGTTTAATTTTATCCACTTTCGTTTATGTATGTTTATTTTTTTCCATTTTCCCTTTTCCGTTTATCCCGTATCAAGCGTTAGAAAAACTACCTTAGTCAATTTCCGCATATTTTTTAATCTTTTTACTATTTACAGTTGTATTTTTGATTTGCTTATAGATACAGAGTTTTGAGAAAAACCTACTCTTATAGTTTTGTATATAAAAATAACTGACATTTAGTTATTAAAGCAATCATTAGCAGAACCCCATAGAATTGAAGTCCACCTTTTTCTTAGACTATTTATAAGTTCATAAAAATTTATTTTCATAGCATGTTTAATGTCATCAGTTGCTGTAAATATATGTCTCGCACTTAAAGTATTTGTCTCCGCCACTGCAGAAAAAATCCGAAAATTGAATAATAATTTGATCCTCTTTCCGCAGACTTCACATCGTCGCAGAGCAGCAACCAGGGCACTCCACCTTCGAGCCAATCATCTCCAGAGTCGGCCAAGTCTCCAATTACGACATCTACGCCTGTAGCTAATAGCAATACACCGTCCACGTCTTCCTCGACGAGTACCACCAACACCTCGTCAACGAGAACTCCTTCATCGCCTGCCACTGGTAGGGCGAACACCCCAAACAGTCCTGCACAAAATGCGGGCGCAATGTCGGCACCCCAGGGTCGTCAGGTACCCAAAAGACGTATGAGACGTCGTGCCACCTCTCAGTCCCAGGATCCTGCCGAACATCTCACTGAGATGTCTGTTCGAGGTCTCAACCTCTTCCGATATGCGTCCATTTCCGAGGGCGTTTATCAGTGCACGGAATGTGCCAAACTTGATATTCAAAAGACCTTCAAAAACAAGTATAGCTTCCAGAGACATGCGTTCTTGTATCATGAGGGCCATCAGCGGAAAGTCTTCCCATGTCCCATTTGTGGAAAGGAATTCTCCAGACCTGATAAAATGAAGAATCATATGAAGACAGTACATGATTGTTATATGCCCAAGGAGTTGGGTATGCCCTTTGGAATGTATATCCCTTAGCACCTTAGAAGGTGGCTCGAGAACAACGGGGGTTCGCGATCAGTCATGCGCACAGAGCCGAGAAAATTCCAAGAGTTAACACTGGAACGACTGGAGAGAAAATTGCAAAACACAGTAAAACTAAGGTTGCTAGATGCAAGGGTAGAGCGCTAAAAACGTTAAGGTAGATTTGTAAATTTAGAAATTCGGTTGCAAAACTTAGATTCCATTCTTGACTTCAGAGAGTCTGGTAGATTTTTTTAATCTGTAGGGTTTCCAGTTCAAAACTTTCAGATTAGTGAACTGTGAAGTTTTACAATTTTTTTTCAAAATATTAAGCTTTATAAAATTGAAAGCTTTGATCGCTGAATGATAGAATCTCTGAACTCAAAATCGGTGTTTGGTAAAATTCTCATACTCTTCTGTAGTTTATAATACGCAATTCATTGACTATCCATCTAGTCAGACCACTGCTTTTATACGATAATTATTAATTGTATTATATAATTAACAATTATTAATAATTGTATACAATAATTAATATTTAATTAATTATATTATTAATTATATTAATATATATTGATTAATATATTTGAATATATATTATTAATTATATTAATTAATAATATTTAATTAATATTAATTTATAATTATTAATAATTATTATTATTTTATGTGTTACTCGCATGTTTAAAATGTGAAAAAAAATATTAATACGAAAATTAATATTAAAATTGTAACAAAAAAAAAGAATATTTTCGTACAACTGCAGTGGGCGCGTTAATATTTGTAAACGCATTATATTACACGATCTTGAAAAAAATGCTACTGTGATTTTATCACAGTATTATCTAATTCACTCTGTGCCTTAAATAAAAGTTTTCATCTTTTTCCTATAAAAACTGAATGATAGAAATTCGATTTTTGATAATTAGTTAAACGCACAAAGTTTTACTCTGAAAGGGATTAGAGGGTGACTTTTTAAATCGAAGAGCAAAGTATGTACTTCCAGTATTAATACAGACCGAACATTTGCTGTGTAGAAACGCGTGTCACATCTTCCGTCTATATTTTGCTCTTTTCTCATTTTTAAATCTAAATTAGAGAATCAATCTTGATGAATTCGAGCTCCGCAAGAAAAATCTTATTTCGAAAACGACAGCATTTCTCGGAAAGATAGTGACCAGGAACTGTGTTTTTATTAACATTGCATTCATTTACGAAAGTTCCAATAGATGTACAAAGATATTTTACACTTGTGAACTATTTTGAGCGAGTGACAAGGAATTATGGAATGAATTTTGCAAATCAGATAGTCTCGTTTCTCGAGGTTTTTTGATAACTCGGATTTCTACAGTACGTTGTGTAACGTTAGTAATTGAGAATTTATATCGCAGAATTTATAACGATATCCTGAAACAAGAGATGCGTAGGGATCGCGTAGTTAAAAAAGAAAATATGAACAGATATACAAAGTTTACTGACTAGCAGCGTCAGCTTATGTGTACAGGACTCCGAAATGTGTATTATAGAAATAATCATTCTAATTATTATATTATATTATATTATATTATTATTATATTTACTTATTGTCTTATGAGCATCATTACTGGAACATTATTATTATTATTTTTATCCCTGTTACTGCAATTACATTTACATTAATTATGATAGTAATATTATCATTACTAATCGTTTCCTAAGCACACTACATATTTTTGACTTCTAGCTATGTACCAGCAACGATGCGCATTATTACTTAATATTAATGCACAAATGCACACACACGTTAGAATGAAAAGGTTTTACGAAAAGAGATAGAGTTTATATTCTATTCATAAGCCAAATGTTGGTTATTTTTTTTTTATTATTTTTTTTTTTTTTTCATAATACGAATAATTTTTTTCATTCGTTTGGACAAATTTTAAAGTCTATTACATGACACGTTATTGTTGAGAGACCTTTTTTCGGTGTTGGGAAGCACGTTAGGGAAAAGTTATAATTTAATAGCCGATCGATATCTAGAAATTAAGGATATTATGTGGAATGATATGTGTGATTGCGTTGACAAATATGAGAAGATTTTTGTAAGATTTACATAATTCTTATTTAAATAGTGTTTTAATTTGATTCAGAATGTTGCGTATTCATATTTTGGTGATTGAAAATGATCTGATAACTTGGAAAAACTATTGAAAATTTCTCTTTCGATTACAGTCTGAAACTTTTTACTTCCTTTTTGATATTTCTGCTTGCAAAACTTTCGACGAGTAATTTTTTTTTTGTATCTGTTACGTGCTTTCGTACGTAAAATTAAACCGAAAGCAGTATTGGTCTTCCACATCGGCTTTACATAAGCGAAGAATTGTGAGAATCTGTGTGCCTTGAGTGAGTTTATAATTCAGATATTTAAGAGAACACAGATTTATATTTGTTTGTACGGGAACGTATGTAAGTGAGCATGTTTGTTGTTCAAAGTAGTTTGATTAAATGAGGTCTGTCGTTCTTTATTTCTTCGTTACTAATGCACTAAAAAATTGTTTAATATTAAAATAGCTTCTTTAATTCTAATTTTTGACATCTTCGATTAAAAGAAATTTCCATTAAGATACTGCGAACCAGAAACAAATATTTTTTCTGTTTTCTCAGCTACGTTTGATATACATATAAATATGTATATCACTATGATTCTGATGATGATTATTATTATTATGATTATTATTATTATAATATCTATTATAGTAGATACATAACTATTGTCGTCGTCGAATAATGTTTATTATATTTCTAATTTTAATTGTAACATCGGGTACTAGTTAGAAGAGCGAGCAGTAGTTTATTATCTTTATAAATATATATTCACGATGCAAATATTTTATTTAAAAAGTTAACGACGTAGAGTAGATTTAAAATAGAGGGCGTATTCTTTTCCTTTGCTCGACGAATAAATTTTATCTTGGTTTGGGAAATTTATAACGTAAATTTTATATTGTTTGGAATACTCGTTGAAAAATAATTAGTATTACTTGTTAGCGCGAACGAAACTCGAATTCGATTTGTGGTAGATCGTTTTCGGTAAAATAAAAAAAAAAGAAAAAAATACAGACGTTATGAGAATGTTAGCCTGCACGAAGAGGGAGAAGGAAAAGAAGGCGCGAAAGTGATTATTGTACGACAAAGACAGATTATTAATTATTTGCGTTTGAAATTACGAAATTAGCAAAGAAAAGATAAACAATCAACGCACTGTCGATAAGAAAGAAAGGTTGCTCGTGGAAAGAAGAGAGAATTGAGGACAATTGAAGGAAAAGTAAAAAGTTTAAAAGATTAAAGAGTTGCAAGAGAAAATATATTCTATATTATTATATATTAAATGTATATTATATATTGTGTTATACTGTTCGTCCGCCCTGCTGGTGTGGATGCACCTTTGAAAAAAAAACTTTAACAATATTTTTGACACGGAAAAAAGTAAAGATGCACTTGCCGGCACAAAACACACATACACTGTAGTCGTCGGTCAATGTACCTTGTCTATACCTTGGTGCCTGGTGGGCGATACGGTTTACAAGAAAATTATTATTATTATAACTATAATTATTTTTATTTGTTTTTATCTAATTGTAGTTTCTTTGTAACTCTTTGTGATATACATTGCAATAGTCTACCAGACGTTTCTTGTATCGACGACCACATCCTTCATTAAAAAAAAAATATATATATATATATATGTATGAATTTAATTGTATTTCAGCTAGAAAATCCCGATACCTGTTCCTTTTACTGTTTAAGCAAACTTTATCTATAAAAGGACATTGTTAACGCAACAAAATTCAGAAGGATCACTAGAAAAGTCGAGAATTCCGAAAATTAAGTTTTAAGGCCATTTTACTTTTAAACATATAATTTGGGACTTTTTGTTTAAGTTATTTTTCTTAGAAATTGTAGCCTCGATCGTTGACTCAATCAATAAATTATTCAAAGGTAATTTTTAATCAGACATCATGTCAAAATTGACACTCGATCTTAATTTTTTTGCGCTTTGTATAATTTTTCTAGAGGATCAGCTGCATCTGCCGAGCGACATAACATTCGAGATCTGCTCTTCGCCAACCAGTAGAGACGAACAATTTTCGGATTCAAATGGGCCCTTCATCAAGACTGAAGGAATGCACTTCCTGACCGAGGACGAGGATCCATGCGATCAAGTTGATCAGAGCGATCAGGGATATCAAGGTGATCTGCAGAAACCCGAAGACGGAGAGGTCAGGAAACAGGTTGGTTGGTCCACTGTTCTTGCAGTTTCTACAGGGAGTACGCCACATCCAAACATCCGGAAGAAGAAATTTCGCTCGTTTGCCTCCAAGTTGGGACGTTCAAAGCCACGAAAACTGCGTCCTCGAATATGAGTTATAGAAAAATCCACAAGGAGAAAGAAAAAGCGAGAGAAATCAAAAAGAAATGACAGAAAAATAAGAGAGAAATAATCAAATTTTAAAGAATAGGAAAAAAAAAATAAATCCGTGATTCCCATAGAATAATAAACGAATCAAATGAAAATGTAAAAAGGTCCTGGCGTATTCCCTGGTATGGCCTCATCCCATCATCGCGACGGGGATTGTACCAGAAATTTATCTTCCTTCTGAGATTTCCTTCTGATTAGGAAACATCTACAGTAGACTTGGTTTTATTTTAGACTGATAATTAGTACAAAGATATATCGTCAGGGAAACGCTCATATTTGTGAGTGACCCCTTAGACGAGGAATTTAAAAAGGTCTTTCAATATAATCCTAGTGCTTTCCAATTTTGATTTGAGATAATAATCTGTCCTTACGACCCCGGGAATTTCTCGAGATTTAAAATTATCATGATTCATCTTAACTTTTATCAAATATGCCAAAGTTTTTCCATCTCACTTATCATACATTCCATTCTCCTACCTCTAAATTGTTATTTTAGTTCATTTCACTTTAATTTCTCCTTTATGTAATTAATTAATTAATTAATGTATAGAAAATTAATATATGAAAATCTTTTTCGTGAGACAGTTTATAGCTAGCTGAATTGATTGATAAACATTCTCCATGCAACTATAGTTGTAGTGCAATAATTTTTAAATGTCTCATGATTTGGAAAAAAATAGTTTATGCTAAATGATAGTAGACAAAATTATTACAAGCATTTTAGAGTAATTCTTCCTTAATCAAAGTAATATATAAAGGTATTTATTTATTGAATTATTATTTAAGTGCTTTTTTTTAATATAGGAATTAAAATGTGTTACGTCTTGTTTCTTTGAATTTTCTTTTAAAAAATTTCGAGACTGTGAATTTACAGGAGAATTGTTACATTTGTTAAATTAACACATCTTGAAAATATTCGAAGTAAAGCTCATCGTTTCTAGAAACTTTTTTCTAAATTAAGTATACTTATCTTTATTATTTACCAGTTTTGTGAGCTATGTACTTAATGTCTGCAATAAATGTTTTTATTACAAAAATTAAATTTGGAATTGTACTTTTTCTCGAAAAGATAAAAAACAAACTTTTGTAAGAAGTATTTGAAAAGCAAAAAAGAAAAAATCGAATAACATTGTTTTACAAGCTGCTTGAGTACATGATTCAAAATGATGGAACGGTCGTTTGCAAGTGGTGCGGGGAGGTCCTTCCATCGAGAACCCGTTGGTACAGGTAAATGTTAATACTTAACAAAGTTTCAGATACCAAATTGGAAATCTTGATTTGAAATTTTCAATTTTGAACGCTTCAATTTCAAAAAATCCAATTTGAAATAAAAAATTAATACACATTTAATACATATTCTTTTTTAATTTGAAATAGGCACAAGTACAAAAAGCACGTGTCAACACAAGTAAGTCAGCCTGCACCTCTTTTTAAATGCAACAGTTGCAATACCTACTTCAAGTCCAGAAAAGGCTACATTGGTCATTTGAGCTCGAGGCATTCAGACAACGAAAATGACGAAAACAGAGAGGATCTCGGATATAAAAAAACCAGGACAAGAAATCTAGACGTAGGTTCTCCTTTAAATAAAAATTATACTTAAGGGCGTGAGACCCAAATGTTAAACTCAAAATTCAATTTTCCATTTTACTTAACGAAAATTATAGATAAATATTTTTTCGCTCTGTAGCGCTAATCTTTTTTCAAATGTAAGACTGCATACAGAGCGAAAAAATATTTAATTTCGATAATTTTTGCATAAAACGAAGAATTAAAAATCTAACTTCAAAATTATATATTTTCATTCTACTTAAAAAATATTTTAATTAGATATATTTTCGCTCTGTACGCATAATTCTAGTTAAAAATTGATTAATCCTACAGAAGGAAAAAATTCCCATTTTAATATTTGTTGAGTAAAATGTAGAAATCGAATTTTTAGATTAGAACTTGGCTCCACCATCCTTAAGGGCGTTAGACCCAAATGTTCAGGGTGTTGAAGTCAAGTTCCCATCTAAAAACTCGATTTCTTCATTTTACTTAACAAATATTAATTTTGGAATTTTTTCCCTCTGTAGGATTAATCAATTTTTAACTAGAATTATGCGTACAGAGCGAAAAAATATCTAGATGAAATATTTTTTAAGCATAGTGAAAATATTCAATTTTGAAGTTAGATTTTGAATTCTTCGTTTTATGCAAAAAGTATTGAAACTAAATTTTTTTCCGCTCTGTACGCAGTCTTGTATTTGAATAAATATTAGTGATACAGAGCGAAAAAATATTTGTCTATAATTTTCGTTGATTAAAATGGAGAATGGAATTTTGAATTTGACATTTGGGTCCAACGCCCTTAAGCTCAAAATACTATTCTCCATTTTACTCAACGAAAATTATAGATAAATATTTTTTTGCATAAAACGAAGAATTCAAAATCTGATTTCAAAATTTCATATTTTCATTTTATTAAAAAAATATTTGAATTAGATATTTCCTCGCTCTGTGCGCATAGTTCTAAATAAAAATTTAGATTGGAATTTGGCTTCAACACCTTTAATTAATTTATAAACCTATTTAGCATGGAAAAAACTGACAAATTTAATTCTGATTATTAAATATTAATAGTCAGCGAATTGATAAATCCATAAATAGTTATGGAATTTTGAAAATGTTTTGTAGTCATCCTAATAATTGATTTACTTTATTTCAGATTGCGAGAGGTCCAGACTGGGAACATCAGCGAGAAAAAGAAGAAAAACTAGTAGCTGATATTATCAATAGGGTGAAACGCGAATGTGAAGCTCAGGGTGAAACAGTTTCAAGACGAGGATATTCGAGACGAACTACTGTGATGAGCAGTCAACCCTGAAACCAGGAACCAGCATCATCGTCGTCGTCACGACGAATGAACCTAATTCCAAAAACAACGCAAAAATTAAAAAAGAAATACATATTCCAACACTCCTACGGGTCATGTTCGAAAGAAGAAATTATTTTAAATGGACTCAGTATTATTAGTCTTTCATTCAAAAAATTTGTTAATAATTTTCAAGATCTTTATTTTATTTGATGTTTCTTGACAGCTTCAATGAAATTGACAGTTTAAATAAATTAGTTAAACTTTTTATTTTTAATTTAAAATTCTATTGACTGAAAAATTCAGTTCAAAAAAATAAGATGCTGTAAAGTAAGTTTTAAAGTAGTTTTCGTTGAACTCAGTGAGATTAGAAAATATATTTTAAATACGAAACAAGGCTGTTTTGCGAAAAGTAGAATATTTCGAAAATTGAAAGAAAACTCTCTTCCTCAGAATTGGTTCAAATGTAAATAAATATGGCAGAAGTCATGGATTTTAGATCAGAAAAACTGATCGATTGAGCGAAAATTCCAATTCTTCCTTAGTCTTTAAGGGTTCTCCTATAAAACCAGTGCCAAATGTAAATCTTCCCAAGCGTATGAAATTTCATCGAAACGTTTGCATATAACATGGAAAACTTAAGTTCAAGTTGTCAGACAAAAATTTTTATTCTACCAGATTGAAGTCTTTTCAAAAGAAGTTTTCCTTTATGGTCAACTTGAACTTGATTTTTTTATAAAGCGTAGAGCGGTCGTTTGCTCAAAACAGACGTAATTCTTTCTATTTTTTCACACTCACACGCCAAGAGCCATTTCCAATAAAAAAAAAGACTCTTTATAAATAACAATTCTTATAATTAATTATAAATATTTTCATTTGAAACGTATGAAATTTTGCAAAATTTCTGTTATTCTATTTCTTTATCTATTTTTAATTTCCGACATTGTGATATTCTCTGGTCGAAGAATTTGAATATTTTTTACTTATCTATATAACAGTTGTAATTAAAATTATTTTTTATCAATTATAGAAGAGTAACTTTTTCTGATTTTTAAATATTTAAAAAAGTTTGTGATCGAAGAAAGTAATGTAAGATAAGAAGATTCGGGTAGTTCGACATTGTGAAATTAGATTTGTTATTGGCTGACTGGCATTAAAATAATAATTTTCATTCGGCACGCTCTCAAAGTTAGAAATTCAAATAGATACAATTCCGTGTATAGACTATAAGTATAGAGGTATAGTTAGATAGGGATTCAATAATATAAATAAAAGTACGGATTTGATTCTCGTACAAAAAGAATTACGTACACAGACATTTAAATATATCTTGTAAAGAGAATTCTGTCCATTTTTTCCTACTGTTTTCAAAGATTCTTACACTCTCTTTCTCTCTCTCTCTCCCTCTCTCTCTCTCTCTCTTGGGATCATAATATTGACCAGTAAAACGTTAGAAATCATTAAGTTTTTCAATCACACAAATAATTTTAGAGTTGAAAAAAATTTAAAGAAAGCCTTTTGATTAATGAGAGACAAAAAAAGAATTATTTATTATGAGACCTAAAACTTTCTTTTTCTCTTTTGTTCAACGACATTTCTAATTCCTGTCCACGAAATATATCAATGAAAAAATATCTTTCTTTTACTGATTTAATAAAGAAGAAAATTATCGAATTTATGCATCAAAGTATTAGTATTTGAATTTTCGAAAATAGATATTTTTGTAGTCTAGGATACAAAATTCGTGAGCTGCATTTATCCTCATATTAAGCAGTAATTGTGTTTTAAATTTGTCTATGTATATTAAGACAGTCTGTAAATTTAAGATTTTTATTGATTTTTATTGATTTTTCAATTTGTCAGCGCGTTACTAAAGCAACGTGGCAACAGCTGAATACCAAAGAATAGAATTTTGAAATCGTAAAATGCGTTTGCATACGATTCTTCCATTATAAAATATCGTTAATGCTATTTATAAATATATATAATAAGTAAGCACTTAATTTAAGTTCATATATATATAAGTATACGTACAAAGATAAATTACCTTTTTATCTACCTCCTAGAATCGAACTAGCCATCTCTTCCTTATGTCGCATACCTGTAATCAATCAAAAAATGGTTTTTCTAAACCTTTTTTATTCCTAAATACTTTATTTTACTTAATACTATTTATTATTAAATATTTCTCCATATAAACAAGTTTTCATTTGTACACTTATTAATGGCGTTGGACCCAAGTGTTAAGCTCAAAATTCCATTCTCCATTTTCCTCAATGAAAATTATAGATAAATATTTTTTTACTCTGTAGCGCTAAACTTTTTTTAAATATAAGACTGCATACAGAGCGAGAAAGTATTTAACTTCAAAACATTTTGCATAAAACGAAGAATTAAAAATCTAACTTCAAAATTGAATATTTTCACTTTGCTTAAAAAATATTTGATCTAGATATTTTTTCGCTCTGTACGCATAATTCTAGTTAAAAATTGATTAATTCTACAGAGGGACAAAATTCCAAATTTAATATTTGTTGAGTAGAATGAAGAAATCGAATTTTTAGATTAAAACTTGGCTCCAACACCCTTAATGATCAGTTAGTTTATTAAAAAAAATTAAGTTTTCTTTAGTTTGGAATCTGTGATACAGAGAAATCTAATTAAAAGCTCATTTTATATAAACTACGTTAAAATTCCACTTTTGTACGTTTTTTATAGTGAGAATATATTGTACAAAAAAAAAGAGAGGGGTGAAGAGTGGCTGGGTCGATATTACTTAATTCTTCTTTAAATTAAGTGTTATTAACCGTAATGACTTAAGGCTGAAATAAATTATTTACTTGTTTACAATGTATGAGAATCTTTGAGTAAGTCTCAGTTCTCATTATTGCAAAATTATCAATTAAAAAAAAATAATCTCCATTAATTTTACCCTGGCGACAGTTTCGGATTGAAATTTATTTCGACTAAATCTGTAATATTCCTAATCATTCCGGAATCCGAAGGCTTAAGGGTGTTGGAGCCAAATTCAAATCTAAAAATTAAATTTCTTAATTTTACTCAACAAATATTAAATTTGGAAGTTTTTCCCTCTGTAGAAATAATAAATTTTTAACTAGAATTATGCGTACAGTGGGAGAAAATATCTAATTTAAATATATTTTAATTAAAATGAAAATATTCAATTTTGAAGTTAGATTTTTAATTCTTCGTTTTATGCAACATGTATCGAAATTAAATATTTTTTCGCTCTATATGCAGTCTTATATTTGAAAAAAGATTAGAGCTAAAGAGCGAAAAAATATTTATCTATAATTTTCATTGAGTAAAATGGAGAAATGAAATTTTGAGCATTTGCCAGGGTATTTGATTAAAATTTAGTAAATTATATAGAAAATTAATGTTAATAAATAGGATTGCTAGTAATCAATAACTGATACAAAATAAAATTGTTCCTAAAAGTGATTCTTAATTTCGCAATAATGATTATTGATTAAATTATATTGTAAATATCGAATAAAAGTGCAACCCCTGTGCGAGTGGACGACTTCTATCTAAAAATATATAAGTTCACATAGGGTGTTTCGATTTTTCAAATCTATTACATTTACGAATTTTCAGAAGTTAATTCTGAAAAATTAAAATTGTTTTTATAAAGATAGATACATTTTTTTTATATCTTCTCCTGGAATCATTATAGGATGAATACTGAATTGTAATTGCTGTATAAGGAATTGATCTTCTATTATTGTAGTATTCTAATCTACCTTATATTAAAATTCCAGATTAATAAAATTTTGAAACACCTGTTAGAACTATATATATAAAAAAAATCTAAATCAAGAAAATGTAGTACAGGTATATATATATATATATATATATATATATATACACATATATATATATATATGCAATCATTCAGAATGAAGAAAAAGAGTTGTAAAATACAAACTGTGAGATCGATTGTGCATTGCAAGTCGGGAATAAAATCAAAATCAAATGGTGAATGGTATATTCTTCATTTTTCGTTATTCTTTTATGCCCATTTATTATATTTAAATAATATCAACAATCACACTCACCTCTTACATATTCAAATTTGTTCATTTTCCCGCCGTTCAAACGCCATCTGCCAGTTAAATTCTTCTCCCTAATTCCTCCATGACCATCTATCTCAATTTTACTTCATGTCCTGTTTCATCTGTTTACAGTGGTTTGCAAAGTGCATTTCCTAAATCATCCCCCTTACTCCATTTTTTTTCTTCAATCAAGGGTGCGCGTTTCCATATTCGTCGAGAATATAATGTCGCGAATCCGTATTTGTTGGTGATGTGCGAATTCGTGTTTCATGTGCGGATATATCCGGGTTGGATAGCCCACGAAAATAAAAGAAACAAGCTAAGATGATAAACTTGGCGATTCTTTTCGCAGTCCTCTGTTGTCTCGCGATTCGAGGGACGAACGCGTTGCATTCTGAGGAAATCCAGATAAAAGAAGATTTCTCGGATCCTTACAAACCCCACGAAAAATGCGAACCTCTCACCATAAATCTTTGCCTCGACTTCCCTTACAATTATACCATCATGCCAAACCTATTGGGTCAACACAAACAGGAGGATGCAGGACAGGAAGTCCATCAGTTTTCTCCCCTCGTGAAAATGAAATGTAGTCCTCATATGAATTTTTTCCTTTGCTCGTTGTACGCACCACCTTGTACAATTCTGGGCAGAGCACTTCCGCCCTGCAGGTCACTTTGTGAAAATGCGAAAAAAGGCTGCGAGCACTTGATGAACTCCTTCGGGTTCAACTGGCCCGAAAGTTTTGCTTGTTCCGGGTTCCCGGTCTATGGGGGTGCTGAATTGTGTGTCGGACAGGATGAGGATACACCCTCGGAGCCGACGGTCGTGGATACATCTCTTAAAGTGCCGACTGCAGAGTTTCAGCCTCCGTCATCCTGGTCCAATGGAGTCAAGTCCTTCGAGCAGAGTTATGGACCAATACAGGGTGGAAAATTACATGGATTCGTTTGTCCGGTGCAATTCAAAATTCCGCATGGACTGGGATATTCTTTGAAGGTCGGGGAGAAGGTAGAATACAACTGTGGAGCCCCTTGTGAAGGGATGTTTTTCACGGAGAGGGAACGAAAATTTGCAAGAATTTGGATTGGTACGTGGGCAGCATTTTGTGCAGTTTCATGCTTTTTCACTTTTCTGACGTTCTTGATCGACACGGAGAGGTTTAGGTGAGTGAGATTTTGTTGTCACCAGCCCTTTTGATGTGAAAATATAAAATCTCAAGTCTAGAAAATAATTGATAACTTTGTCTTTAACACAGGTATCCGGAGAGACCAATCATATTTCTATCAGTGTGCTACTTGATGGTAGCTCTGGCATACGTAATCGGTTGGGCTGCTGGAAACGCGATATCATGCCGAGAACCTTTCCCACCTCCATTGGACATGAAAGTTCGCATGATATCTCCTATAACTCAGGGCACAAAACATGAACTCTGCACTCTGTTATTCATGGTTCTCTACTTCTTCGGAATGGCTTCCAGCATTTGGTGGGTCATCCTGACTCTAACCTGGTTCCTAGCTGCTGGACTTAAATGGGGACACGAAGCAATAGAGGCTAATTCACAATATTTTCATTTAGCTGCTTGGGGAGCACCAGCTATTAAAACTGTTACAATCCTCGCTATGGGGAAAGTAGAAGGTAAATTTAAAATACAGAAAATTAACTTACATTCACTATTCACTAATCATTCTCGAAATCAAACTAAAATAATCTTATTATTTTTGCAGGAGACACTCTGTCTGGAGTTTGTTATGTTGGTCTCTGGAACGTCGAAGCACTTCGTGGATTCGTTTTGGCTCCTCTTTGCGTCTACCTCGTACTTGGTACAGCCTTTCTTCTCGCTGGATTTGTTTCTCTCTTCAGGATTCGCACAGTCATGAAGCACGACGGTACTAAGACTGACAAATTGGAAAAGCTCATGATACGAATTGGAACTTTCTCTGTGCTCTACACAGTGCCGGCTTTGATAGTCATCGCCTGCCTTTTTTATGAACAGGCCTATTTTGATCACTGGATGCTGACTTGGAACAGAGACATGTGCAATCTCAATTCCTACGCGATACCCTGTCCTCTGGGCGAGGTCTCCAGTCGTCCGGAATTCGAGGTTTTCATGATAAAGTATCTTATGGCTATGATTGTAGGTATCACCAGTAGTTTTTGGGTGTGGTCGAGTAAAACTCTTACCACCTGGCGATTTTTTTTCAATCATGTACGAGGCCGACGTGTCACAGCATACGTATAGATCTCAGAATTTTAAGCACGCAGTATCTACAATCATTTCTAAAATTTTCAAAATCATATTTGAAAATAGAGGTTGAAATTACCCTTATCAACATATACATTATTTTTTAATACAACTCGTAACTTTTACGACAAATGAAATCACGACCATTTTAACATCATGTCCGAATAACATCTCTTTTTAATAACATAATTTTCATATTGCAATCGTATTGGAGTGAAATACTTAAATACGCTTATTTTTAAGCGTATATACAAAAAAAAATACAATGAATTTGAAAAATTCAGAAATGACTATTTAAAAGATGGCGCTCTCTTTTACTAGAGGAAACTAAAATTCAACCTCTACACTGATAGGACAGAATATTTTTTTTTGTATTTTTAAGAGACTGACAATTTATGAATTTTTTAATTGATTAGAATTTTTATTAAGATTCGTTTTTTAAAAATTAAGCTTACCTCATAAAGTAAGATGTTTAATCTTGATCTTAAAACTTTATTCACAAACTATATTTAAGAATTGCATAATGTTTTAATCAAATGGGAAAATGAGATTTTCCAAAATCAAAACCGAGGAACGCGAGAGCTTCTGAGTAATTTTTTCAAGAATTATACTTGATACACTGCCAAAATTGCTCCACTCAGGCAGATCTTACTTTTCGTGTTCCTAAAAAATCACTCCTGAGTAGAGATAGAGAACAAGTTAACAATAAGTATCTTTTTTGAAATTGTGCCAATGCCAAGAATCATGTTTGTTTGAATTTTTTGTGTTACAAGTATATTCTATGTATCGCGAAAATTAGTTTGTCGCGTTGATTTTTAGATTTTATATACTATAAGGATGGAAATCCATTTTGTTTAATTCAGAACATTGCGACTGAAATGATTTTCGACACTCTGCTCAAATCAATCATTAAATTAGTGTCGAAGCTAGTTTCTTTTTTCTGTCTCGTTGAAAGACTACTGACTTTTCTTTAAGCTTAAGAAACTCGAATAATTTCAATTTCGATACCACTTACAAAGCATAGAATCGCATAGTAATACTCACATAAGACTTGTACACCTGTTAAGAGAATCATTTTTGTATCTAATTTTTTACTAAGTCTATTTTGTCAAGTTTGTCGATATATTATACGTATACGTATAATTATCAACCATCACAAGAGATTAAAGCTGAAGGATTCTCACTAGAAGTAAAGAATTCAATTGAGGATCCGGATGTAATAAAGGGCTATAACTTACATTATATATTATAATAATACGGTTCGTGAAGTTGGCCTCTGACGTCTTGAAAATCAGTTTGAAATTAAATTTTTGAAATGTTTATTCCAATAGTCTATTAGAATATATGTTTCAATAATTAAAATTCATAAATTTTGTTCTCAAGTGTTCAACCTTGCGAAACATATTAAAAGTTATACTCCTTTGTTGTATCCGAGCCTGCAATTAGATTATTGTAAGAAGCGGATAAGGCTAGCTAATCATGTACATAAACGCAGTTTTAGTTCTTACTATCAATTGTGTATGATAAAATATTTTTAAATAATCGTGTACATAAATGTCTGAATCGTTGTGTTTTAACGCCTGCTTAAAAAATTGAGAACAGGACTCGACAATCGCGGGTCAATCAATAACGATTTTTTCAATATTGACTACTTTGTTATATTTAAATTTAATAAATTCGTCCATTGAAACATGTCGAGCTTTTGTAAATGTCGGGCAAGAATTTTTCGGCGCTTGAAAGGATTATTCTAGATATATTAAAGTGTGAGTATGTTGTTGCATACGCGAAGCGAAAATATCCTACGTGTGTACACGTAATGTTGTGTAAAATTACGATCGGCATTATATTCTTTATATAATAAATGAGATATTCAAAGAAAACAATTTTCCTATATTTTCACTTAAAGGAATTGGAATTCTCTGAAAATTGGAATTTAATTAATGAATGGAGTTCGTTTGAGAATAGGAAAAAAGAAGAAATATAATAAGAATTACATATTGGTTCTAAATTCGCTTATGAAAATTTTATTTAGAAAATGCATTTTGCCCCATCTAGCACGAACAGTTTTTAATTAACCAGTTCCACTGGCTTTCAGTTTCGCTTCTCTTATTTTCTTAGCGATATCTGGATGTTTCAAAAATCCTTTTCTTCTTAAAAATCTGACAAGGAAAGGCACTACTGTCATTGTAGTAGCAAGTCTTATAGGAGCCATCAGTTTGTGGATACTATAAGCTACAGCAAATGTCGATGAGTTAACCATGACTTTTTGTAATAATTCATTATTGTTTTGACTCATGGCATTTATCACCTTTGTCATATCGATGCCACTGTAATTCATAAAAGAATTTGCATTAGAGAACTTCTAATTAAATGACATACTTATTATTAATACAAATATTTAAAAAGAATTAACCTTGAGACAGCCGTGTAACATGCTCCAAGTGATATTAGAGAAATTGTAATATGAAAAATGGTGAGAGTCTTTCCATAATCTTTCAGCAAGATTTTGAACCTTTCCTTTTTAGTTAATATAATCTTTGGCCTTTCAGTTTTAGAAGCATCAGTTTCAGAGACTTTTGTCTTATTTGAACTCATGCTATCCGTAGAATAATTCCTTACATTGGTATAGAATAAAGCATTCACAAAAACAGGACCACTGACCAGACCTAAACGATAAAAGAGAATTCTACAGCTTATCGATAATAAACTAAATAGAGTAAAGTGAGAAAAAGATGTATTAGGAAAACAATAGAGGTAATTTGAATTCCTTTATTAAGGTCAAGTATAAAAATACAATATTTGTTTATTTAAAATTAATTTGAAATACCTTAAATATAGAATTATCAACTATATTTTATATATATGTATATATTCAAAATCTTATTGTTTCTAAGAAAAGATTTTAAAGATAAAATGGACGAACACGTATTTTTTTTTTTATTTTCAGAACAGATTATATTAAAACAAACCATTTTTGTTATCTCGTTTCAGAAGCTGTGATTCAGCAATATATTTTCCATCTCTAAACCACTGGCCACCAGGCATGTTCAAGTAATTACATTTTCCAGTGGATTTAAAAGGTTTTGGTACATTGCTTTGCATCGAACCATTTAAACTCAAAGGTCCAAAACAATCGTAAGACTCCACATGTGAATCTTGTTGACTTAAAGTCGTCCAATTCGAACTATTGATATCAAAGGAAGGTCTCAATCCTTTTGATCCTGCTGATAATTGTTTGTGATTGCTGGAACTGTAAAGCAAGACTGGAGTGGTAATGTCACGAATTCTCTCTGGTGTAAAACGACTTGTTTCGTTGTCGAAAATTTCGGATATATTAGTAGGCAAGGGCAAAGCTGGAGCTTCTGGGTAACGAAAAACTCTGGAAACGTGGAAATTCTTGATACGGTTTTGATTTGTGTGGTGAATCTCGCCAAGAGATGATGATGCTGAAACGTGTAATTAATCATTCCAGAATAAAAAATCTCTGTATTATTTTATATAAGTTTCTTAGTAACAAATTTCTTGCTCTACCATATACTAAATAGCTGATTCAGCAGAAAATTTCTTATACTTATGCAAGCGTTGTATAAGATCATGAAATTGTATACGATCATGAAATGTCAAAAATGCTAAACGATCTAACTATATCTCTATGAAATAAAATAGACTTTCACGTACCTTCGTGTTTAAGACGAGAAAGTATGGATAAATTTTGAGACTTGCCGATTCTTGATAAAGCCATGGTGAATATGATACAATTTGTAGGCGATAGCCAATATATGTCAATGATTACCTTCGCTTTCAACGTAACACTAACAATTCAGCTTCGCGCACATTCTACGAGATAATCAAAACCTCAGGAATATGTATTTTAATAAAACCTGTTTGACTTGTAGCCGTGACCTTAGTCTCGACTGACGAGAACCTAAATTTTCCAATGACATACATATATCTTAACAATATATGTATATAGTATTGAGCAGAGATTAATTGATGTAGTTATACAATGTAAACTAGTTACAAAATTTATGCATAATGATGAATTACATGCACATGATTAAAATTCACTTCACTTTGATTAAAAAAACCACATTTTTTAAAGTTTACATATATGTTTTTTTTCTTCAATTTCACGTTGGGTTAGGATAGGTAAAATCCATGATGGCCGCAGAACAGTGTCACCAACGTATAAAACTACATACATAAACATAAATTGTTTCTTATCTGCTTAAAAGAAAGAATTCATTTTCCACATAACTGTATTTAGAAATTAGTTTCTTATTTTCAAAACCTATTTGATTTAATAATGCAGTCAATACTAAACAAAAAATTATGAATTTTAATTTTAACTTGTAAAATTTTGTTGTATGCAGTTGGTGACATTGGTTGTCAGTACAGAGAAATATGGCGCGAAATTTAAAGTCAGGTAATAAGCAATTGCAAATTTACTACAAAAAAGTATCGAGATTGAAAAAAGTCCTATAAATATAAGATTTGTTTCTAAAATAATAGGTTCAAGATTATTTTATTAACAAAAACTTACAGTAAAAACATTTGGCTCAATGACAATAGTAATTAAAAACATTAGTGTATATAAAAATCGAAGTTATTGACGAATTGCAGTTTTATAAAAGATAACCAAGTCCTTAAGCGACAAATTCTTAAAGATGATTAAAGAAATTTCGAATGGAATTTTTTTGTTCAGATACCTTTTAAAAAAACGACTACCTAGCTCAATTAGCATTCGTCGATAATTCGCTACTTTAATACGATTTTCCAATACGTCAAAGTACTTACAGAATTCCTCTTTATATTTTCCTGTATTCAATTCCAACGTAATATCTTGTTGTTTTAGGGCACCACCCAAATCATCAATATCTTTTAACAAGATATCGAGAAAAGAAAAATTCAATTTTGGACTAATATTTCTTTTCATACCTATCAATTCCTTTAGGTATGTCCCGCATATTTTTATAAATCTCAGAGTTTTTACATTAAAATTTAATATTAATTTTTGATTTTCTATGCTGACATACTTTTTAGTTGCTACTATTTGGGCAAAGTAAACAGCAACAATTGAAACTATTCTGAATTCGTTAGGGGTGTTACCCATTTTTAAAATAGCATACTCTAATGGTGTACCGTAAATTGGAGATCTACAGTTCATACTGAGACCCATATCCAAAAAAATGTTGATAATATCTGGATTTCTTCCGATAAGAGCATAGTGTAATGTACTAGTATTTGTCGTTCTTATTGTCGCCCCGTTTCTCAAAAGGACCTTAACTATTTCCAAATTTCCTAATTTGCATGCATAACTTAATGCATCTTGACTTTCCCTATTTTTCATCTCGACGATGATATCGCTACAAGAAGGTAAATCTAATATCTGTTGATCTAATCTGAGGTTACTAGTATAGACCGTTTGTGTCTGTTGATGATTAGTCAATGCATTAACATCTGCACCATTTTTAAGAAGTATTTCTACAATTTCAATGGATTGCCTTAGGACAGCTAAATGTAGAGGAGCAAGAGTTTCCAAAACACAGTTGACCCATGTTCCTCTGTCGGAATGGACGGCTTTTGAACTTACTAAGTGCAATGCCAAAAAAATGGAATAAAGAATAAAATTGTTCCAAACACTGGGATTAACGCCTTTATCAATCAAAATTTTGATGCATTGGAGTTCACTATGACAAGCCGCATGACACAATATTTTCGGCCCATATACATTTAAATCAATATTACTTTTACTCAAGATATACTGGAAAGATTCACAATCCTTATTACGTATCGAAAAGTCTAAAAGATTCAACCAAAAATTAGGTGAGAGGTTGTATTGAGGTTTATGCTTTAGAATACACTTTATAGTATATAGGCATCGATTTTCAACTTCACCTGGAATTTCTTGCTTTAAAAAAATGTTCACGGTTTCTATATCACCCAAAAATATTGCATTATCAAATGGTGTTCTGTTGTACACATCGGGGATGTCTACATTTGCTCCTTTTTTTATCAAGTACCTAGTGTTGGGTAAAAATTCAGGGCTCACAGTTCTTTCTTTCGCTTGCATTATTTTAGCTCTGAATGCCTCGCTAAATAAAGCGACGTGTAATGGAGTAGAACCATTCGACGTTTGAGCATTAATATTTTCTCCATAGCTAAGTAAGCTATCAAGTACATTGTGGTTTACGTCCATTATACCACAAGCAACATGAAATAATGTCATATTACTTAAATTACTAAGATTGATTACTGGGCTACCTGGATAAATTAACGACAGAAAAATATAGAAATTCCTTGCATTCAAAGCGTTTTCGCAAAAATTAAAGAGGTCCGCAGGCGATTGAATATTTTCGACTTCAAATTCACCTAGAAGTACTCGAATTGTCTCCATTTTCTGAAACATAAAATATAAAAAGTATTAGAAACTAGAAAATATTTTAAGAAAAATTAAAGTCGAACATATTTTTAAATGTATTTAATCGTTATATTGTCTTTTTGCACAAAGTGCATTGAGAAAAATCAGCTGAAAATATATATGGAATTGACAAATGGTCTTCCATCTCATCTCTAATAATTTAGTAATTCAAATTATATTTTCATTCATTTATCGAAGAAAATCAAGATCATACTACAAATTGATTCAAAGCTACAATACTGCTCATCAGGGCAGGCGGAGACTGGAAATTTAGAAGATATTTCTATCTTTTCCAACTTATTTCAACAATGTCATATTTATATTCAGAGATATTTGCTCAGATAGTATAAACAGAAGAAAATTTTCCGTCACTGTAAAAGAAATTATGTTGATTTCATAGTTTTTGCAACTTTAACTTCATAAAATGATTTCGAACCTGTTCCAGTGACTCTGGTACAATTTCCGCTACGACTTCTGGAATTGGTATCTCAGGTGTTGCTTTCGTTTCCGTAAATGTCTTAACATCAGGCGTTTTATTTATATCTTTTGAAGATGGTTCCAAATGACTTGTGTCTTCTGGCAGAGACAGGTTCTTGATTCTTTTTTTTGAATTCTTCAAATTCTTATTCTTCGCTTTCTTTTTAGTTGGAACATCATATCGATGACTCTTTATGTGAGCAATTATAACGTTGATTCGAGTGCAAGTGAAGTTGCATTTATTACACGGGAATATAGAAGAATTGTAGGTGTTTGGCAATCTAACAGCTTGCTCGCGAATTCCAACTTGATCACCTGGTCCCATAAGTCTGAGTTGGGTGAGTTTTTTATACATTTTAGACATTTTAGATCCGTCGCTTCCTCATGAATCTTTGCGTTTCTTCTTCAGAAGCTTCTTCTCTTCGAAAAGAGAGGATATACAATCCGGTTTTTCTTCGGAGCAAAACTTTTCATTCGATATGATATTAGGATCTCCTTCTGTTATTTTCCCTGTTGTTTCCACATTCTTGTGAAATTTTTTCGTGAAGTCTGAGCTGTTCTTGATTTTGCTTCGGTACTTATCTGTAATAGTTAAAGAAAATAAATGAGTAACGAAAAAAATTCATCATAAAGATAAATTTCAATCACTGTTCCTTTCACCTGAAAGGAACAAATTCAAATCTATCAATTATTTAAAAAATAATACGCTCAGGTTTAGTGCAAGGATATTTTGAATTTTTATGTTTAAAAATGAAACTATGAAACTAATAATATAACTTGATGAAAAATACCATGATGCTTTTGGAGAGCTCCAAAAACGTTTCTAATATTTTTTTTCTCACTGGGTATAACTACATCGAAAGTGATTTTTTTCTTTTCAAATTGAAGACTTTGAAGGAAGTAATTTTACAGGTTTTGTTATAATTACAAAAACATAGTGGTAAAGTTATAAAAGAAACATTTTTTACAGTGCACTGTAAGAAAAAATGATATGTACAGATTTACTTTGGATTTCCTATTTTTTTTTTTTTTTTGTATAGTTTTCTCCAAATTTGTAAAATGACTTAATGTATTGTAGTGAATTTACCAAAGATCTAATAAAATTTGCAGGTGCAATGTATAGAATTATTACAAGTTAAGGGCGTTAGATAATCGGAATTTGTAAATTCTTTTGGTTGTCTATTACGGCCCTGTCCTCTCAAACGCATGAGAAAAGATATGACGAGTTTGAAACTCACAACTTGAATGTTTTTTTATAGACACAATACAGATTGTAAATCAAAAAAACGCTATGTGAAAAATTTTTGACGGAAATAAACTTTATTATTACGACGCGAATTTCACGACCCGATGCGGAAAAAGAAAGGATGAAGGCGTCAGGTGTAACGTCCTGGAAAATATGATTGGTTAAACTTTGTCCCGATAGAGGCAGCACCTCCTAGACGTACGAAATTCGAATCAATTTAAATTTACAAATATTAATACAATAATTGCATTTTTGAAATAAAAGAAAGAGAAAGATTAAGTGAACTGAGAGAGATTGGTAATTAGGGAAACAAGGCGAATCGACTATATTATATTGAAAAGTGTATTAAAATTATTATTAATTTCAGCACTAAAACATAAGGAACTTTAGTTCAGAGAGTTACTCTTCTTATAATTTAAGCTAGTTTTAACATAAATATTAATGAATCGTGATGGAATGTATAACTCATTATCAAAAGGAAATTTAGAGTTAGAATTATTTACTAATGTTG
>UCOK01006051.1:0-30807 GCA_900474325.1 Synergus umbraculus | reverse complement strand
ATATATATATATATATATATATATATATAATAAAGCCCTAAATTATATAAAGGTTTAAAACGTTGTCAGGGTAATGATGCCTAAAAATATGCAGTCGATAAATACTTCAAAATGTTTATTCTTTCTTGCAACGGTACTTTTTTATGAAGACAGGTGAAGTGTGAATATCGAGACTCACGAGAGTATCGTTGGAGGCAAGGGTCGATATAAATATCCGAAAATACAAGAGAAGAATAAACAAGCCATTCCATATCCGGGCACGTGTCCCATAAGACTATTACATATTGTATAGTATGCAACAGACCCTTTTATGACTTACCATAGGCTACTTTTTCAGGAGGTGTCATTTTAGGGGAGCCAGAAATTTTCAGCCATGGTGGAGAATTATAGGCAGACCCTTTATGAATAAATCAGTTTATAAATGGGCAATATCATATATACATATACATTTTTTAAGCGTTAGTCGAATTTGATTTTGCCCAACTTTTGAAATTAAAAATTTTTTAATTCTCATCGTGTTGGGAAAAACTAGTCGGGTCCTGATAGGGAAAACTACTTGAGCCCTGACGAAGAAAACCTGTCGGAAAACTAGTCGGGGCACTAGATCGTAACGCATTTCTCAGTTAGGCCCCGACTAGATGTTCCAGTACAAGCCTATTGAGAATCGCCTTTCCACAGCCCTATCAATGAAAATGCCCTGTTCTGGCCCTACTCAGGTCCCCGCAATATATATTTTTAATTATAAACGTATATAGTTATGCATTTAGGACGATTTGAAGTAGAAATGCTCAAAATTCGTAGGAAATTTCCCACTAGCGCCAGACACGCCCTGATTAGTTTTTTCCAGACTAGAACTTCTAGTCCGGGCCACGCTAGCACCCTACTTTAAATCGGGAAAAATAGGGAAATTTCTATACGGAGGATGTAGAAAATTTTCTATGTTCTTGGAAGATACATAGAAAATATAATATTTTATTTTTATATAATATTTATTTTGAATATAATATTTTTATTTTTTGTATGTATCTTCCAAGAACCGATTTTGCAGTGAATAGAGCTTTAATTTTAACGACTCGAGTTACAGTTGCAAGCGCCATGTGTATCGAAACAAAAAGGCAGCTTCCCCAGAAGAGTAACAACAAAAGAGGATTTATTACAACCCCTGCAAAGTGTATATTGTATAAAGAGGGTGGAAAGTAATCCTGGAGCTTTGCTGATGGATCTGTGGTGATGGTGTAAATAGAAGTGAATTGACTTTTATTTTTCCTTCATGACACAGTTCCAATAGAGCTAAGTAAACCAAAATTTATAAAAGCCCTGATGTTTGACTCTAAATTTATATGGATCCATGTGAGTATACGGGGATCTTTAATCAACCGCTATTCAACGTCCGGTCGGGGGCATTACGTGGCATAATAGCGGCATCAATTGTCGTTCGATGAGCCGAGGTGATCTGCAATTCACAAGAACGGAACAAAGGAATGACGTGCTTCACGCGTCCTGCCTAATAATGAAATGTTAGGAAAGAGAAGATAATTATTAAATTCGATTGGAGAATTTTAAAAATTGGGCAGAACTGAAGGTGGGAGAAATAAAACTCCTGTTTACATCATTTAAAATCCGTCACTTGAAAACCATTTTTAATACTTTAAAATCTTAAAACTCCCATAAACTATTTTGATTTTTTTTAATTTCTTAAAATCACTTTAAAAGTTTTCCTTAAGAAGGGAAATATTTTACATAGGCGTAATTAGTCTTGTGTTGGCCTTGCCAGTTAACATAGTTAGGGCCATATTAGGAGTAGGGAAAACTGGCCAGGACCCTATCAGAACCCGATCAAAAATTCTGCACGGCCCCGACTAGTTTTCCTCATCAGGGCCCCGACTAGTTTTCCCCATCAGGGCCCGATTAAAAAGGGAAAACTACAATTGAGAAGTAGGGCTTAAAGTTGAATCAAGGCAAGTAATTTCTCGAATTCCCTTCTTCTGATTTATTCCATTTTTTATGTGTGAATGTTTTAATTATTTAATTTCGAATTTTTTAAAATCTTACAGCGTTTTTAAGAAGGAAAATGAACAACGCTACCCTGGAATTTAAAAATTGACGATTGTGATTCAGTGTCTAATTATTTCAATAGCTTTCTTGTTTCTTGTATTAAATGCACCTAAGGAACGTCAAAAACGACCCTCGAGTGCAGCATTCAACGAGCAGCATCCGCTCTTGCGTTGTGGCGGGTCTTAGACTTCTGACACTTCTCTCGAAGATCCAACAATGGTCGGCTTCTTCTCATTTATTTTCCAAGAAGATGGGGCTCTAAAGGTTCTCCGATCTTTAAAATTGAGTTGAAAAGTGAAGAACTAACTATATCAATTCTAAACAGCATATTCTTAAGAGGAATTTTCCTGAGATTCTTATGAAATTCAAATTAAACTGCGTGATAATGAAAAAAGCAGTTATTATAAGAGATATGAATTATTCAAAAATTGTGGCTATATTTTCCTAACTGAATGTAAATTTCATCAGATAAGAAATGGATTTCACTATCCAAGTCCCATGGATTGACCAATACAACAAATGATCCATGTTTTTTTTTTTTCTTATATTATTAATTTATTATATTTATTACGTTTTAATTTGAAGGATCATCCTTTTCACTTTTTTTGCTAATCGATTTGCTTTAAATCTACCTATTAATATTAAAATTGACCTTGGTGACTTTCGTTTTCATTCGCGTCATTCTTTATCGTCTGATGCGAATCGACCATCTGTTGCGCCGCCATTAAGAGTCTCACTCGAACGTAACTCGACCCATGCCGTCCATTTTACTAGCCTTATATTATCTAATCTTTTTTTCCTTTAATTCTCCCTTTAAGCAGACGAATGGTTTCGCGACGAGATCGCGGCCTGGACACTTTGCAAAGCCGCATGCCCCATTCTCATCGGAATTCTCGCGTACCATAGAAAATACGAGCATTCCTGGACAACGATAAAAAGGATAATGGACGTAATAGCGCATACGGGAAATCCTCGTCCTCGACAAGGTTTTCTACAAGGACCGAGTCTTTTCGAATTGAAAACTGCAAATAAATTTGTTAATTTCTATTTTAGAGCAAAAGCTCACATTTTTTTATTTTTTGCAATTCTCATATGAACCCTCTATACAATAAAATGAATGACCTTGGGGATTATGTTATCAAAAAAGTGGAATACATATCTAGACGTAAAATTTCGCTTTCTTTCATAATCTGCAATCAAAAATTCATTTTTAGCAGAATAAACACATTTGACCTTGAAATGACCTTCAATTTGACCTTGACGGATCAATTGGACATCGGATTTGTATTTAGCGACCCCAAAAATATATAGGAATAATAATTTGAATCGATTTGACTGTATTTTCAGGATTTGACCTTGAATTGACCTTGAACCCGACCTGATTGAGACAAACGGACATCGGATTCGGATTCAGCGACCCAAAAAACATAAGGATATACTAGTCTGGTTCCGGGAACAGGACCTTTTTTTTTGTATGCCTGTATTATCAATATAACAATATGAACTCAGAATATATATACCTATAATAAATTGAGAAAACATTAAACTTTTAAAATTCAAGAACCACCAGACAGTATTTAAAAAATTAATAATTTAGATAAATTTCCAATTGATTTCTACTCACTGAATTAGTAAGTTGAAACTACTAAACAAATTAGTATAAAATCCTTACTAATTCATTTAGTAACATAAATCTCACCATTTCATTTAGAAGAATGTCACAAAATTACTAATTTAACAGTCAAAACCGTTGCTACTAACTGCATTAGTAAAATTTCTACTAATTCAGATTTAGAGAGTACATATTCCATTTTCATTGAATTCAATCTATTTTATATTTGAGTTTAAAATTGATACATATAATAATTAGTTGATGAATTGAAGAAATTTTTCATAAATCTCTGTATCTATTCTAAAAAGATGATTGAGTCGAAGTCGAACCCTAAATTCCGCGTGAATTGAGTTTGAAATTTTGAATTTGGTTTCATTAATAATAATTTTTTTACGAATCTAAACTCGAAATACATTGAAAAGAATAGGAATTCTTTAAGGGAATTTTATGGAATTTTTAAAGATTTCATGAGAGATAATGGAATTTTAAATGTTATCGTTGAATTTTAAAGAATTTCAAGAAGTTTCTGGGAATTTTTAGAATTTATCACGACTTTTATCAGATTTCAATCGGACTTCAAGGTACTTTTATGACTTTTGAAATATATATTTTGTGGGATTTAAATAAGGAATTTAAAACTTTATAGGGAATTTTATTGAGGAATTTCAAAATTTTTTAAGGGTTTTCAAGAAATTTTTCGATTTTTAAAAGATATTGTGGAATTTTTATGGATTTGATGGAGTTTTATGAGATTTCTAATAATTTACATAAGAGTATTTTAAGAGATTTTTCCGATTTTTAACAGATTTTGTCAAATTTCTAATTTCTATGATTTTAAGGGGTTCTAAATGTGAAGGAATTTCCAAGAGGTTTCTAGGAATTTTTAGACATTTTCATGAATTTTAACGTGGATTTCAAAAGATTTATGATTTTGAAAAATTTCGTAGAATTTTAAGAGATTTCAGGATATTTCGTAAAATTTTAAAGGAATTCATGCAATTTTATGAAATTTTAAAGAATTTTAAGGGATTCTAAATATTTTTAAATTATGAGGATTTTTAAGATTTTTAAAAAAATTTAAAAAGATTTCGACGAATTCAAGCGATTTTTAAGATTTTTGTGAAATTTTTAGGAATTTAAAACGGTTTGAAGGAGTTTCAAGGGGTTTGAAGGAATTAAAAATTTAAATTTAAATTAAAAAATTTTTATTTTAAAATATTTCTAAAAATTGCGAGGGATTTTATAAAATTTTACAAGATTTCTAATAATTTTGAGGGATTTCAAGAGATTTTTCTGATTTATTAAAGATTTTATGGAGTTTATAATGAATTCCTGGAATTAGAGATTTTCACTAACTTTTACATGGATTTCAAGAGATTCATGACTTTGAAGGTTTTTATGTGCATTTTTAAAGATTTTTAGTGATTTTTATGAAATTCAAGAGATTTTTATGATATTAAAACGACTTTGTCGTATTGTATGGGATTTTATGATTTTCAAAGAATTTCAGCTGTTTCAAAGGTTTTTGTGAAATTTTGAAGGATTTCAAAAGGTTTATAAGAGTTTTATGGAGTTTTAAGGAATTTGAAATGTTATCCTGGAATTCTAAGGAATTTTAAGATATTTTACAAGATTTCTAAGAATTGCGAGAGATTTTATAGAATTTTATGAGATTTCTAATAATTTTAAGTGATTTCGAAAGATTTTTCTGATATTCAAATGATTTTGTGAGAATTTTAAAGGATTTCATGGAATTTGATATTATTTCTATATAATATTTTTAAGGGATATAAAAGATATAAAGAGATTTAAAATGTTACCGTAAAATTTCAAGAAGTTTTTTGGGAATTTTAAGAGATTTTAAAGTTTGTCATGGAATTTCAAAAGGTTTCTAGAAATTTTTGGAGATTTTCACAAATTTTGAACGATTTCACAAGTTTTCAAAGTTTTCTTGGAATTTTTCGAGATCTTCACGAAATTTATCACAGATTTTAAGAGATTAGAGAAATAAAATATAATAAATTATATAATACTGAAAAAGAACATAAATGCGCGAGCGGAGCGCGTGTCAGTTCTTGTGGATTAAAAGTTATAAAAATATTGCCACTCGCAGAATAAAACAATTGTCTCTCGAGATAAAAATAGGATGCAATAAATAATTGATGTCCTTGTCCATCAAAAAGCGAAGGAGCCGACGAAGAGACGTCTCTCGAAGCATTTTTTTGCTCTCAAGATCGTGAGGACCATAAAGGCCTGTCATGTTTGGACGTGCAAAACCGAAAAGCCCGCCAAGTTAAAACTGGTTCCGTTTGCGAATTGGTTGTGCAGAATTACATTAGACTTTAAAATCTCTCCATCTTCCGAGTAAACGACCCTAAAACTTGTTTCTTGCGATACGTTGCGATCTACTTTAAAATTAAAATTTATTTCTCCACCAAATTGTACAAACTTGTAGGCTAATACCAAAACAAATTTTCCTACTCGTTTTGTTTTATTTTAATGTGTCAATTAATGGAGAACTTGTATTCTAACGTCGATGATGAAATATTTTCCTTAATCTCCGAGTTTAAGGCTTAAATGTCATGATCTTAAAATCGGAAACATGTACTTATAATCACCTAAACTCTAACGATTGACTAATCTTGCAATACATTTTCCTCGACACAAGCCACTTATCTTATGGTGATTGCAAATTGTGCCAAACCTCTCTCTTTCTTCCTCATACATTGAGAAAAAGAATATCAAAAGTGGACATAAAACTGCGAATGATTTCGCGCCACATTTATATGTTTTGATTATTATCGTTAAAGATCTTCGTTAAATGATAGGCTAATAAAAATTCTCGACATAAAAATTATAAGTCTTGTAACTATCTTTGCCTGATGGTTTTTACTAGTCTAACACTCTAGACTAGAATCTAGAACCTTGTCATAATTCAGGGTCGGCGGCTTTTCAAAGTTTTATGGGAAGACACGTTCTTCGCGGCTACAATAATAATTTTAATCAGGCTTCATTATTTGCGGACGACTATTATGATATTCGTGTGGAAATTAACATCGATTTATGTAGACGGCTATTTTACATTTTCTTGTAAGCAGACAAGAACAATGGTGTATAAAATGAGGAGATAAATTAATTTAAATATGTTTTTAATACAATTTTCTCACGCGCAAAGTGTAAACAAGAGTATAAAAATGTCCATTCATTATAGAATATATAATAATACACAACTATAGATTTACAAAGCTCTTCTACAGCTTTACCGAGAGTAGTTCAACTTTTTTTTTATTAAAAAGGGTGGAAAATGCTCTTTATACTAACTGGAAGAAGTTGAGGTAAAAATTACAAAATTTCAGGCTATTAATAAAGTTTTATATCCATAGGCTGAGAATGCTGACGTTGCACAGTAGCGAGACGAAAAAGAAATGTCTGTGTTCGTAGCACGCATCAACACGCTGTATATCGTTGGTATCTACCATTCTACCCATATTCTACCCTTCGACTTCCTCTCGGTGCAGTGCAATGTGCAATGTTCCCCTGCCTGCCATTCGGCTGCATTGCATTCGGCCTCGGCCGTCCTTGCACCTAAGCTACTAACAGCCACGAAAACATTCGGGTGCAACTCGCGGATTAGAAAGGCAAAGGCTCGACACGATATCGCGATTCGCGTTCAAAGCGTAGGAGGGAAAGTCAAGTCACTCCGTCGATCACACCCAGGCCTCTGCGGCACAAACCCAGAACATTGCAAGGTAGATCCGTAATATTTTACGGTAAATTAATTGTTACGTCCACAACGAAAGGGAAAGGAAAGCGAAAAACTAGCTACTTCCCGTTTAAAAATTTCGATAGGGATTTAGGGGCGATCTCACTAGTATTCCCTTTTTTTATTCGGGCCCTAATGGGGAAAACTCGTCAGGCCCTGATAGGGAAACCTAGTCGGGCCCTGATGGGGAAAACTATACGGGGCCACAGATAAATTGTAATGCTTTTTTCAGTTAGGCCTAACTGATAAAAGCGTTACAATCCATCTGGCGTTTGAGTTTTGAGGATAAAAGAGCCCAATACCGCAAGGTTTCTTTTTTCGAATGATTCAGAATTTGATGGGTACAGTTAAGTCGACTTAAATTGAAAAGATGTACAATATTAAATTATAGATATTCAATTTTTTTATGATACTGGTTTCGATTGCTGAAGTTGTCGGATTTGAAAAAATTTAAATGCTCAAGCTTATGATAAAAAGATATGGACTTAAGCTTCAACGCTTTTAACTTGAAAGCACTGATGAAAATTTATGAAACATTTTTTTTTTTAAAGGTGAAAAAGTTACAAAGACTGACCTCGGATCATACGAACTTATGATACATAAAAGTCACTGTGACTCTGGTACTTTCACGATAAATTTTTGATCCTTGATAACCTTCTTGGTAACTTTTAGGATATACGTTACTTGAACATCTTTATTACGGATTTCACCCAGACGCCGTTGCAAAGATTTAAAGAGTCCCCTCAAATGTGAAAGGGGTCAATATCATCCTGCAATGCGGTTTATTGTTGAAAGTGAATATCATTCTTTGCAAAATATATAGGACACTTTATATTATATATTATACATTATATACTGTATATTATATATTATGTATTATATATTGTATATTATATATTATATATTATGGGATATTTTTATTGTTAAAAAAGTGATATTTTATCAGTAATTCCGTTTTAGGAAAATCTGAATGTGGACAGAACATTACTTTTTTTTAATGATGCTGCATTTATTTTAAATTTACATGTTTGTCACGTTTGTGAGATATTAAACTCTTATTTCTAAACATTCTAAATCTTTCTAAAAAGATGAAAACGTACGAAAGAAATGTCAAAGCACTTCAAATTTCAAGACGATGTATCATTCAGATTTGAATCTAAGCATCTAAAACAAGCATCTCATTTGTTAGATTCAAAGGCAGCGAAACATATTCATCACTCACACAAAAATGTAAAATGTTTACTCATCTAAAATGTAAAGTGTAAACCTAAAAATTAGGAAATCATCCCCTTGTCCTTTAATTAGATGATTCCTATCTTCTTATTCAACATTATTTATGAATTTGGATATCTCAAGGGTCAACGTCCCATGTAGAAATTTCCCTATCTTTCCCCATTTACAGTAGGGTTCTAGCGTGGGCCGGATGAGAAGTTCTAGTCTAGAAGAAACTAATCAGAACCCTGCCTGGCACAAGTGGGAAATTTCTTACGAATTTTGAGCATTTCTACTTCAACCCGTGTAGAAATTTCTATAGGGGTCTCTAGTGGGGGCCTCTCTAGTTTTCCCTTTTTTAGTCGGGGCCTTGACGGGGAAAACTAGTCGGGACCATGATGGGGAAAACTAGTCAGAACCCCAGATAGATCGTAACGCTTTTGCCAGTTAGGCCCCGACTAGATATTCTAGTAGAGGCCTATTGGGAAATGCCCTTCCACAGCCCTATCAAAGAAAAGATCCTGTTGTGGCCCTAATCAGGTCCCCGCAATATATATTTTTAATTATAAACGTATATAGTTATACATTTAGGACGATTTGAAGTAAAAATTCTTAAAATTCGTAAGAAATTTCCCACTAGCGCTAGGCAGGGCCCTGAACAGTTTTTCTAGACTAGAATTTCTAGTGTCGGCCACGCTAGAACTCTATTTTAAATGGGGAAAGATAGGGAAATTTCTGCTCGGGAAATCATCCCAAATGCATAACTATATACGTTTATAATTAGAAATATATATCGCGGGGACCTGATTAGGGCCACAGCAGTACCTTTTCTTTGATAGGGCTGTAGAAGGGCGATTCTCACTAGGCTCCTATTAAAACATCTATGTCGGAGCCTAACTGATGAAAGCGTTAGGATATAGCTGGGGTCCCGGCTAGTTTTCCGCATCAGAGCCCTACTAGTTTTCCTCATGAGGGCCCCGACTAAAAAAGGGAAAAATAGTGAGGCCCCCACTAGAACCCTATCAACATTTCTACACGGGGTTCTTGATTTCTTGATTTTATTCTTGATTTTCAAATTATTGTTTCAAATATTTTTAAACTAGACTAGAAAGTTGTTTTTATTTTATGTAATGCAGAATATGCCCCTATAAGTTACTTCATACCAACTTAGTGCAATTTCGGACCCGCAGATATTATACCTGACTGGTATACTGAAAGTTTTACCTTTTAAAAATGATAAATAAGAACAGGAAATCTCCAGCAGTGTTAAGTGATTGGGTAGTAGATCGTACAGGACAACTAAGATTGACAGTTATCTTTGGTCGGAGCGAGGGGTCTATTCTCTTGGTTCAGATGCAGGATTTAGATAATGAAGTATGTTATTGAAGCTTCCGACAAAATTCAGGGACCCGCGACCTTTCCCAACTCGAATGTTTGAGATAAGGCTCGTTCCGTTTGGGAAGAAGAGATAGTGACAGGAATTTAATCTGTTATAAAAGCATCACATTTTTAAACATAAAAGCATAATATTTTTGAATATAAAACATATCTATAATGAATCCCAAAAAAAAATATTGCGGATAAATATGGAAGTTCATAAAATCACTAAAACTCGTTAGTGTTCGAAAGGCTTATCCCGCATGCCTTGATTACAAGGTTCTAATTAGTTCCTATAGAAAATCTAGATTAATGACCAGACTCCTATTATACAAATGTTGCAATGTTTTTTTCAAGATAATCTCTAGATTGAAAAATACTTAAGTATCTGGTGAGAAGTGACTTTTCCCTATTTTATCATATTAGTTTTGTATTGCTTTTGTTCTCTAATTAAGAAACCGGTGTCACTTCTTCTTATAATTATGTATAACACCGACGACAAGGATGTATTAATTGGTAGATAACTTGTCGCACGCCTGACATGAGTAATCGCATCTGGACCAGGGATGCATCCATTGAGACATGTTTGAGATAAGGTCGTGTTTAGGAAGAGGGAAACTCGAGTCGGAAACATATGTCGACATTAAAAGTCACTAGAGATTTCCTTGTGCGGTTGGACTGTCAGATAGCGTTGTCAGATAAATATTTCATTCGCAGATCGTACAGGTAATGTGGTTACCGTCGTCAGTCTAATTATTTCTTGAAAGTATCATACTGATGTAACAGTTTCAAGAATATACTTAGTCTGTGAGAATTTTCAGTTTTATCCGATAAATTCTATATGAATTATTCAGCTTCAGGATCAAGACACATCTCTCAGGTCTCAGGAATGTTCAGATGCCGCTAACTTGAACTTACTTTACGTGAATGCTGAGATATTTTTCATTAGCGGTTTATAGATCAGTTTCCAGATTATTCTTTTTTTACAATACTTTTATGGTTTGGTGTAACTTTGGGACCTGACCATGACATGAATTTAGGATGTTAGGAAATAAGAATAGATTAGATGACATTTTCTTTATCAATCCCTTCCGGTTGGCTTGAAATGGCCTTTAATTTTATTTCACTGACTTGTTGACTCTCATCATCATTATTTGTCCAAAATGCTGTTTATTACTACATTTTTTACATTCTCATCAGAGAAGGTATTAGATTTGTGTAAAATTTAACATCCCCAGTTTTTGTTAAATGTTTACTACATGGAATTATTACTTGGCATAATTTACACATTTCAAGCGTTCTATTTGGTATAATATTAATTTTCCCTAATTTTCATGTAATCTAATTCTTATTTCTCTGAATTGTTAGTTGACATCATTTTCATTTGGCATATAATATATATAATCCGGTATAACAATAATGTGGCGGAAATTCAAATAAAGCCAATTAAATTATTTCAAATTCGAATGAAATATTCTGATTGGCTATTTTTGAATTTTGCGTTATTATTTTTATCAATTACACAGGTCAAAAAAGAAGTTATCTGAACTTTGGTGGGACAGGCTGACTTTTATGTATTTTTCGACGCTGAATCTGAATTTGCAATAAAATTAGGAGGTTTCCTGGATCGTTTCCGAGATAAACGCAGAAAACTTGATTTTTTCATGTTTTTTTTATTGTTTTTTTTTTAGATTTAATAAAAAACAACCAACAACATTGTTGATTTGGATCCAGATTTGAATTATACGAATAAAAATACATCGGAAACTATTTTTCAACAATGAAAACAAAAAAAAATTGAAACATGGTTTCCGACGTATTTTTATTCGTAGAATTCCAATCTGGATCCAAATAAACAATGTTGTTGGTCGTTTTTTATTAAATCTCAAAAAACAATAAAAAACCATGAAAAAATCATGTTTTTTGCGTTTATCTCGGAAACGATCCAGGAAACACCCCAATTTTATTGCAAATTCGGATTCAGCGTCGAAAAATACATAAAAATAAGCCTGTCCCAAATTAAAAGTTTAGATAACTTTTTTTTTGTGGGCCTGTGCTATTTATGAATTTCACGCCAGTATTTTAAGGGCATGTGATACTTTACCATAAAAGCAAATTAGTTCGATCATAATAATATATTCATAATAATAGATATTTTGAGCAAATAAGAGTCAATAAACCTTCGTCTATATGAGTCGAAGGTTTATTGACCCCTATTTACTAAAAATATTTATTATTATGAATGTATAATTGGTATAACTAATTTGCTATTATGGTAAAGTATCACATGCCCTTAATCAATTATTTTAATCAGTTAATTTTTATATTCAAGCGCCTCGATTAAATCTCCGAATTTTCTTGCCCCTTTGACTCTTTTTTAACGTTCAAAATGAGGTTCAAAAGCATATTTCAAGTTGCAACAACCTCGCAGGTACCTCTTTGTCGACTCTGCGGACTCTCCCGAGCGGAGATTCAAACGACAGAGCACGACACAAACCCGCATCCGCAAATCTCTCGAATCTCCGAATCTCGCGACCCGCGTCTACCTTTGATTGCAACGCTCGGAGATTTTCGGGCTCAGTCGTATTTCTTCGAGTCGCTACGGCTGAGTGACTGGAGGGGGCGACCCACACCAGTCCTGCGCTCTGCTGGAGAGGAGGAGAATATCGTAAGGGAGGGGATTCCAGTAGGTCTCTGCGTCTCCGACGCAGTCAAATGTTAGTCGGCCGTCGGGGAGAGTGGTTGTGCGTGAGAAATTGAGAACCTGTCCGGACGTCTGGCAACTCGTTACAGTAACGTGTACCTCTCAGTGTCTCGAACCCATGAACCTCAAGATTCGCAGAAGTGATCGTTCCGTGAAAATTCGTTGATAAAAAAAAAATGTTTTTCGTGATTGGGGTCTCGCCCACAAGTGACGTGGTGTCTTGTTTTTTAAGTTGATTAAAGCTCGGTGCCAAAACACAAAAAACCGGTGAGACGCGAGGTTTTGCGGAAGAGTCGATTTTTCAATCGATTGTTTCCAAGTTTATATCGCGCTAAAGTGTGTGTCTTTCCCGACAATACCAGGGATGATTGTTTTTCTGTGATTCAGTATTAGTGCCACAGGAAGTTGAAATAAGGAGCCAAGTGGAGATTAGTTTTCGTGAAGATGACAGCAGACAGGCTTTTTGAGACTACCAGCATCCCAGGGCATCTCGCTCCCACGCCAGAGAGGCTGGAGAGGCTCCTCTCAAAACAGACCCTTGAGGAACTCTACGAGGTCGAGGAACAACCTTTCGCACGGTAAGATACATTTCACAGTTTAAGATCCACGAATGACTGGATTGTAGATTATTATTTTAATATCTTAATATCGCTAATATCTTAGCGTCTCTCATTAAGACGATCTTAGCGTCTCTCATCTATACTCATGTTTATGGAGTGACCTTAACGGATTAAGGATCGGCCTTTAGGAAATATGCGTGTCCGTAGTCAATTTTCTTCTTTCTTCACTTGTCCGTTATTATACTTCGCAGACTTGGGAACTGGTAAAAAACTTGACCATTACTTCACGCTCCAGGTTAGGTATTAAGGTGCAAAAAGTTTGAATAGGCAGGACTTTACCGACGGATTTATTATTCTGGAATTCTTACTCAAGTGTTGTGTTTAGTGTTTACAAAGCGTCTTGGGTGATTTTGGTTTGCAAGGAGTTTTAACTTTAGTCAGGCGCATTCATAGATATCCAGTGTGCATTTATGGGCTTCAGTCCTGAACTTCCTGAAGTTGCCGAAATAATTCGTCAAAACTGAAGATAAAGGAACGGATATTTATCAAGCGGTAGGATTTCGTTTTGAGGATCATACCATCAGCATTATATTACTTTTTGGTGGAAAGACCGCCAAAGTTTGTTTTACAACTGAAGAAACTGAGCATTTTTCTTCGGTATTCTTTGTATCCATATTTCTACGAAAAATACCAAAAATCCAGTAACAACATGTCAAGAATAGATTAAAGCAACTCCCGCTTTTGTTTATAAAGGTGCAATGGAAGAAACAAAGTGTTCTGAGACAGAAATACTAAACACACAATGATTACAATCAGCTCGAAGATAATTTATGCATCCTCTGCATGGTGGTCCAGGGCCAATCTGACTGCGGTTAGAAAATAAATGAACAGGCTTCCGAGAACATTTTGATGAGCTTGACATGTAGAGTTTGTTGCTTAAATATTTCAACCCATTGGGAACAGCGAATATATATATATATACCTTAATTGGAACAATTGAAAATACAAGATTCTTGGAAACTAAATATTATTCCTCTATTTTCCTATGAAATGATACCTTTCATTGCACGCCAAAAGCTACAGAAGTTGATGATCATCAATTTCTTAAAAGTTTCTCTTCCATTATTTAGAAGGTTTACTATTTTGTCAATAAATAGCGAAGGTGACGACTGGGAAATTGAATGACACTCTGTAACTGAATCTGTCTTTTCTGTTCTACTTCCTTTGTTTTAAATAAATAAATAATCCTTGTCGCTTTCTCCGTTTGCAAAGCGCGGAATTTTATTATTGTCCGAAGCTCTCTGCACCTCTGGACACTTCTCGAAGAAAGAAAGTTCCAAGATATCGAGGTCGACGAATACTGCTCTTTATGACCTCAAGTCTGGGCTCTCTCTGAAAGATTTGGACAGCTCTTCGCCGTCGGACCTTCAACGGTGCGCAAGGTCGTGACTAGTTCCATTTCAAAGCACCTTTACGTCCGGATTGTGCAACTAAACTCATAACAAACTCTCTTGCCAGATTCTTAGTTCTTTAAATAACGGAGAACTGTGTTTTCTTATCAAAAGTAAATCAGTTGATCGTATGAATCTAACAGAAGAGATATATGTATTTGTCTCTTCTCGCAAGGAATCATATAAAATCTTCATGGCTGAAATATTCTCATTAGCTTCTACACAATTGTTTGGTCGAAAACTTCAATTCTAAAGGGATTATGCAAATCTTATTTTTATTATCTCTAGCTCCTTGATTTCTTTGATTCTCTGGCAAAGAGTAATAAGTTCTCTTCGGTGTTGTTCCCAGTGATCGTTTACGGGCGATTTACTCGGCAGAATTCAGAAGGTTGTATTACGGTTAACCCGTCACGATCAGCCGCATTCATCCTCGATTTGCTTCAATGCTATTTTCATTCGAGAGAGGATCCTTTTGTTCGACGTGAGTCTTCGTGAAATCTTACAAAACACCTCTCCCTGTTTGCGCCATGATCAAATTATTTCAGTCACGTCTTACATTAACCACGATTAGTTTAATATGTGAATACAGTCATTTTTCGCTCATTATTGTTATTCCACGCATCGTTTTAACTCATTACTTTCGCAGTTCGGTTTTTTTTGCGAAAAAAAACTATTTGCTGCAGATATTTCTAAAGTCTGCTACCTTGAGTTTGTGCAAAAGAATGATAATTGTAGCGCTGAGGCAGGGCGAATAATTGGTGATGCACGCATTATACAAAATGCAACGTAATTCATAATTATTGTAATGTGAACAATATTAAGATAACTTGGAAATATAAAACGCACGGCAATTATTTTAAATTGTACATGCGTGGAGCAAGTTTAATAATGCTTTAGATATTTCCCACGGATTTTTCTTACTGCCATTTACATTTTCCAAAAGCTGAACGCCCTGCAATTGTTTATTATGTTGGATCAGAAATATGCCTATATTGACTGAAAAATAAGCATAATGATGGAAATATATATATAAAAAAAAAAAGGGAGACCGCCATTTTTTTCCAAAAAAAAAAAAGTTATGCTGAATTGTGCTAGCCTCAAATGATTTCATGTTAAAAAGATTGGGTACTCATAGTGGGCAGCCAACTTCACGACGGTAAGGTTCTAGCTTTCTAAAATGATAATAAAGCCTTCCTAAGGATGCATATTTAGTATTATGTCGTGATGGTTGGACTCGCTGTCGCATGATAATCTCACGGTAGATCGATCCGCAAATCAGGATGTAATTAAGACAATGCAGGTACAATCGATCGTAGATCTTAGCGTCTAAACTCTTCTGGCTTTTTCTTTATTCTAGTTATCTCTTTCTCATTCTCATTTTCCCTCTTCCTCACTCTATCGCGCAGGGTGCAACGTGCAACGGATCGTGATCGGATCGATCACTTATGCGGCGATCGTGATCGTCGGTTGCCAAGTGCTCGGACACGCTAGGCAACCTGCTTTGGATCTCTGGTTTATGATTTCGCTCTTCCTCATTCCGTTTATCGGATTTTCCTCGTTCCTCAATAAACTCCCTCTACGAGGAGGAATCCTGTTGTGTAGAGGATCGATCGTTGCCGCGGAAACGATCCCGCCATCAAAGTGGCTTCTACTCAACGTAATCATTGCAGTGTAATGTGCACGTTGCATCTTACGCGCGGTTGCACTGTCGATCCGACTTTCTATGATGGAATCAAAATATTTTTTTAGAAACTGTAACGGGATCTGTCTCGCTGGAAAAATAAGTTACATATCTATCTCCTTCAGCTAGAATTGTTTGTATTTTAAAATATTACTAAATATCTTTGTCCTTTGTCTCTATTCCTGATTCTTCAAGTCTTGCAGAGAAATATATGCTTTGTGAAGTCAGTGATTTTGCGGTCATGTCATGTGCCCGAGGATTTGTTTCTCTTTTCGTGCCAATGCATATACACATTGAAGTCGTCAGAATGATGCCATAAATGCTTGTACGAGCGGTCTACTCGGATAAATATTATGGCTATATTCGTCTCCTGAGCGTTATTCATGAATATCAATAAACGGCACTGCAGCTCGTGGTATACCACATAAAGTATCCTGAGATCGATTTCTCGATCGTGAAAAATAATTCTAAAACGGTATTTGCTTCATGTCCAGCAGGTCAGTGAACTCTTCGTCGTAATTCATCATCTTTATCCATTCTTTTCTTTACTTTGTTCCTTCAACCCTACCAAGATCTTTACGCGCCATGAGCAAGATTCACGCGATCTCCACACTTTTCCGGTTGGCAAGAAAAGCATCTTTTTGTTCAAGATATGGTCACGCATTTCTGGGTTTGATAGTGTCAGACTTTGTCTTATTCTCTCTGTTGTGGAATTTTAATTGAAGCTTGAGGAAAATGAAAAGCAAATTAAGTGCTTTTAGTCAGTGTTAATTAGTACTTATTTGTTAAAGAATATGAGAATGGTCTTACTTAATTTTATAGAATTTCATGAAACTTTGGGCACTATACATTTTATTTTTACTCCGTTAATTGAAAGCAATGAATAAACGTGCAGTTACTACAGTTATCCATCTAATCAACTGGATCTTCGAAAAAATTACTAAAGGGCGAGAGATTAAAGAGAGTCAAAGTCGAAGTTCTAGATCGTGAATGGTTTATTAAGGCGCGAAGTCGTCTGGGAAGTTTGCACTGAGACTCATTCGGTCAGAGAATTCTAATCCATTGAGAGACACGCGATGAACGTGGCAGGGAACAAAGAAGAAGGTCTGCACTTCGGTTTATACAACACACACTTCACGGCCAAAGGCGGTCATGGCAACCAGTTTTTTAGTCCTTTGTGCTAAACAACGCGACGCCAGTGTGTGTCCGCCGATTGCCAGTTCATTTGCTGCAGACCATTTCAGTCTCCTGCAGACGAGGCTGACGCATGTCGAGCTTTAGCGCCGGCTTTAAGGCGTCGAGACGCATTCCAATTGCAATACGACTCCTATGACTTATTCATTAACGCCTTGATATGTCAACTCTTACATTTGCCAGCAGCTTGCTTGTTACCCTCATCTGAAGGTGGATCCACCTTCGGATTCACATCACTGATGAAGCGGCTTCTTGTACTAGAAACGAAATCATAAGCAAATATTTAAAAAAAAAAAGGCGCGAATTCTACAGACTGAATAAACTCTTGATGTTACTGAAGTAGTGTAATATTCATAATTTCGAAAGTTTCGTTATACTGATGGAACGAAGCGGTTTGGTGTAGAGTAGTGGCAAAATTGGCGAAGAGGAGCAACTTTAGCGTGGGTTGAAAATAGCCTGTGGCCGGGCGAAGTATTCAGAGATCGTCCGGCATGCACTTGCCACTCGATATTTATATCCTTATACGTAGACGAGTCTATGCAAGTAGACGGTACAAACAGATAAAATAGTGAATTTTAAATGCCGTGGATAATTCCAAGATGATAATCGTAACTCTCTTTGAAATACTTCAGCTTGGAAAGAAAAATTACGGTAGTAATGTCTTGTCGATTCTCCTCGAAAGGATGTCGAAAGGATGTTAAGGATGTGACTTTCAAGATTTGATATGAAGATTTCAAGAGTCTTGCTGACAAGTTTCCGATAAAATTTGCACATATACTTTGGAAAACTGTAAAATCTATCACGTTAATTACCAGAAGTGTTTCAGCACCCACGCCTGTTCCGACTTTTTAGAAAATGAGTTCGCTTTGCTCTCTGTCTCTTTCTATGGATAAGCCGAACAACTTCAATGTTCATTTAAATGCGTCGCCTCCATTATTTATTAGTTCTTATCCCGAGACTTTATTTAAACTCTCGCCCTTAAACCACTTCTACCTCGACTTCTACCAGATTTTTCTTAATCGTTTATTTTCGCGTCTTGTCGCTCTTATCGTCACTTTAGCAGTTTGAGTTTCAGTTTCCGTTTCCGTTTCACTTGGTATATACATTCATTTTCATTTCGGAGCAGATTTTCATTTCCGAGTAGATCTTCATTTCCGAGTAAAGTATCGTAAATATCCAATAAAATGGATTAGGCGCGAATAAAATAATAGAGGATTAGGGTCGTATAGAAATAAATATTTATGTGACCCAAATAAGTCTATCAAGTGTTTTCTCTCCAAGAGTCGATCAGACTTTTATGGTGTTTGTAATCGATGGGATTCTCTTCTTTTACGATAGCGTGGCATCAGAATGTGGATTTCACTAATCGAGGACGTCGCAGTCGTAGAGAAGGAAAATCTCTTGGGAATGCGGAATGTGAAATGCCATAGACGGATAGTGACAGAAACGGAGACGCGGTGCCATCTGGAAAGTAACGGCATTCGTAATTAGTGCTCGTGCTTCACGCATTACGCGATCTCTTGACACGATCTGTAAAGTAAACGAGATCTCAACCTCTAAAATACTGAAGAAACGTCAATTTGTATAGTTTATGGGAAGATTAAGAGTTATCAAAGGGATCGTTAATGACGCTAATAATAGCCACATAATTGAAGTACATGGAAACAGTATCTTTTATCCAAAGAAATTTAGTGATAAAATATTGAATTCATCTATATATAGAAAGAGAGCAATCTCCAGGACGCAGCTGTTTTCTTGTCGGCAGCTGTTCTTCCATCTTTTCCCTTTGCCATCGGCGAGCAAACCGAGTATCTCGCCCGCCATAACGTGTCACGTGACAAGCTTTTTCACTTAGCATAACAATGCTCTTTCTTCCAAGAAGGAATAACACACGATCCTAAGCTGCAAGCAAGGTTGCTGACCTGTGTTCAATCGCAGAAATAGCCTTTCCATATGTAACACATTCTTTTCTATAGAAATTTTCGACATACGGTGGCCTTGACCCCAGATCGAGGACATAAGGCAGCCATTTAAGAAAAGATTCTCCTGGAGAGACTGGAAAATTAGTGATTACTTGAGAAAGATAAATAATAATGAAGAATGACAAATTTAATGAAGAGTGGGTACAATTGAATGATAATTGTATTAGAAGAAGAATAAATTGATGGCAATGAGTTTATGAGTGTCCTTACTATGTTCTACGTATGCAAAGTTAAAGAAGTCGTAAATTTGGTGTTACGACTCTTTTAATGTCAGAACTATAAGATGTATCTGTTATTTAACAACGATGAACCTATAACAATTCTAATTGTCCAAAGAGTTTTATCCTTGAAGGCCTCTAACAGGCGTAGACGAAACGGAAAAGAGGGAAAAAATGTTGTAATAACAGTAAGCAGGTACGTACTTCCGGGGTACCGGTTTTCCTGATCCTCCCATCTAAAGAGAAAGGGAGAGAGAATGAGAGACAGAGATGAAAAACAAAAGAAAGGAAGAGAAAACAGAAGAGGTAACAAAACAGTACGTACCGCGAAATCTTGATTCTATAGCGAATCGGGTCTTTAAGCTGCTAAATTTAGCGTTAAACCATGATCCGAATATGGACCACTCAACTGAGAAAGAGGAAAAAAATACGGCGGAGTAAAAAAGCTTATTGGCGTGCTGCGAATCATTTTAAGGCTCGAGAAATCTTAATTGCGCAAGAAGCATCTCGATACCGGAAGATCTATAGCTCGATCACGACTCCGCCGAGAAGTGGATGAAGGTGTGAATAATAAGGTTAGATTGGTTGGAGTTAGAACATTGCGGTTAGGAGGGTGAGAGAAAGAGGAACGCGCAACTAGATCATTTACGATCTAGCAATGATCTATGGGTCACGATCCTGTCAACTCACCTTTGCCCTAGATCACTCCACGCCATTGTATCTGCACGACTTCGACATATTTCATGGTTTACGGCTTCATTGCCGAAGGCTCATGGGAAAGATCGAACAGTGACTTCGGTGACCAGAATTATCGGTTCGAAAATCGATGAAGAAATCGGCTTGAGGTGAGAAAACCGATAGGCAACGGAAAATCGGTATTTGATTATCAGTTTTTAGCCGAATTGTAAATATGGTTGCACTATCTCTTAAAGACTATACAAGGACATCACTGGCCCGAATCGTTAAAATGGCCCGTCATGACGGGTTTATATGTGGATTGGCCTTTATCATTACGAATCTGAGCTGCAAAAAAGCAAGATCCGGCAAAAAAGTTGACAAATTGCATGCGAAATTTCACGACACGTAACCGAGCGTTGTATTAGGTGTTCTCGCCCACGCAACACCACCGAATATATTTGTAGGTACATGCACTTAACGACAGGGTAATAAACTCGGCGAGTGTATTTGAAGAATGAAGGGAGATAAAATAAAAAGTACGATAGAGGAAGAGGAAAAAGTGAGAAAAAGAAAGATAGTCCATTTCGAGACTGCGTGAGGCGTCCGCCGAGTTATGAATGGGTTCTCCAAATGTACAGAAAGGAGGAAGTGGGATATAAAAGATGTGTGAGTTGTTTATGTAGAGGAGTAACATTCTACCATTTGAGAGCGAGAGATTAAAACAAAATGATGTTCTCACATCATAAATTCTTGGTAAAAGGGGGACTTTAATATAGATAAGCTTTTGAATGACTTGAAGTTGTAAGAATTAAGGAAAAAAAGAAAATAGTCGCGGGCGCAGCTGTCGCGCACGATTATTATACAAGTATAGTGTTTTCACTGAAAAATTATCACTGATTTATTGAATTGAGGCTAAAAGTGGATGTTATTCATGTCATCGTCAAAGGGCAGATGAAGTGGCATAGCGTTTTGTTCACTTGACACAGTTCCCTCGAGATGCGAATTCAATCAAAGTGTCTCGTTTGGCCTGCAATTTCAAGTGGAAATCCAGAGAAGAGGAAGAAGAGCCGAAGAGAAAAGAAGTTGAAGAAGAAGAAGAAGTCGCGGGAGAGTCAAGGACTCTTTCTTCGTTAAGGATTCTCCACGACGACCTCGTTACAACGCGGTCCCCTTCAGTTTCCGTTCGGTTAACCGTAAATTACAACCGACCAGTGTAACGAGCATAATGGCGTCGAGCATAATAGTAGCCGGGTGAAGGTCGGCCAAGTCGAGCATGAGAGAGCGGTGTTGTCGTTAACTATACATATTCCTCCTTTATATGTACACTTTATGTTGCATTTCTCGTCTGTCGAACTCGAACCATTTCGTAATACGGCAATTAAACCAACTTGAATTGTAAATTGTTGCCGGAGAATTGAATTGTAAATACGCCAATCGTAAGTCTGTCGCTTCGCCTAATCGATGTCGTTTCGCTTTGCCTCGTTAAAATCTACCCTTTCCTTTCTTTTCTTCAACAATTTTTAACATTTTATTTACTGCTCCGCAGCATGATCACATTTTGCACGGTTCACTGATCGCGGAAATTGATTAACTTCATTTAGTTGAAGTTTTTATGCTTAGGGCTTTCAAGGAAAACCACTTTTCTTTTCTGATATGATGTGATAAATATATATAGGCATATACATCCTGGTCTTATAGAAAAAAATTTTAAGGTGCATTCAATTGTTTGCTAATTTTTTGGGGACTTTATTTGTGAAGTCTAGCTCCAACTTGTGGAGGAAGAAAAAAAAAGAGTTGTTGACCTCAATTGGATGGTGGCGCCACATAAATGAAATTGTTCTTTGACACTTTTCGCATTTCCTTTCGAATTGCAATCCCAACCGGTTGGAGACCTTCGAGTCGCGATCGACTTTCGCTTCAGGAGACTTGAGACTCGAATCGCCAGCTCGAGCCGTCGTGAACCGAAATCAGAGGCAACAACTCGCATAAGTATAATCTGCCAGGAATGCAGTTACGCGACTGCTTACAACCATTACAGGACGTAACTTCCCTGCCTACGCGCTTTAACGAGTGACGCGTAACAATGGTTCTTGTTTGCTACAAGAGCATTGTCTCCTGACACTTATATATTTCATGAAACCAGCCACACAAGAAAATTGCGGGGGCGTTTTGCGACCTTGGCACCAAAAATGATATTATATGTTGCTAAAAATGTTCCAATTCACTGTGAAACCGATTCTGTTTACGCAATCATTATTTCATGGAAGATTCTATCCGAAAATGTGAAATTCTAGTTCTCATCATCAACAATCTTACCATCCAGGTGTTTTTTTACTAAATCCTGTATTCCCGATACGCTGAAACAAACTTGCATACAACAACACTCTGCATAAGTTCGGCCTTGATGTGCAGCAACTAGATTCTTGGGTTCCGTCTGTAAAATAAAAGTGAGGATATGGTCGACTGGTGGCCGGGTATTTACTCGCGTGTGCAGGAGCTGGGGCCTGTTCCTGGAGAAAGAAAAGGACACCCACGCCATGAAGGAATCCCAAGGGCGACATTATGCTCCACGAGGCAGTTTGCAGTTTGCTCTGAGAGTATTTTGTTCTCCACATACACAATTGCCACTCGAATTCTCTATAGGACTACAGATATACTGTCCATATAATACTTACACTGTCTGTACTTACACGACTCACACGTGTAAAGTTTGATAGCTCCTTTTACGTCCTGCCCTACATTCAGAGCGATAATGAACCAGCAGATGGTCAGTCACCTATCATGTGGGGGAATATTGATCTGTGAAATTCGATTGGATGTTTTCGTGGCTTAGGCGTCCTTTCCAATTGATGCTTCGTAACGGCAGTTGATTTATTTGGGCCATTTAATTCTTCATATGCTTGTCTATAGATGGATCATTTCTTGTATCATCAGACCATTTGTAATTGTTTCATTTGGATTATTTCAGTTGAATTATTTCATCTGAATTGTTTCATTTGAATTTTTTCATTTGAATTTTTTCATTTGAATTGCGTTCCATTCAATTTAAATCTGCAAGATATTATCCGAGAGTGAAAACGAGTGGTGGTTGCTGCCAGAATTGAAATCTTTTAATGATGATAATGTGAATATAAAATACATAATGTGAATTGGTATTCACTTTTCTTTTCTACTTACGTTTATCCATAATTGGTTTTATGAGAACGTATCTCGAAGAAGCGCCTCTATCGCAGATCGAGTTTCACCCTACCAGTTGAATTTGCAATTTGCATACCGTGTGTGAGAGAGATGAAGAAAAATATAGCCAGCCGAAAGTGCATTTGTGAGCACAAGCTGCGTCTGCGTCATCGAGTGAAATCAAGATGGCCAAATTTCAGGGAAGGGAAACGGACAAAATTGCGTGCCGATTGCCGATTCGAGAAAGGAATCTCCGGATTCGATTCCTTCAAGTTTTCAGTATTCGATATCGAATTTATAAAGTTAATTTAAAATTAAATATAAAAAAAGTACTGCGGAAATAGTAATAGTAGTTTTTTTTTTAAATTCGAATGTTCAGTTACAAAATCCATTTTTTTGGTTGAAATTAATTTCTCGTTTTTGCACACCTTTTGCTAGTAGAAAAAAATAATTGAATTGTTTTTATTCTTGAAATATAAAATTTTCTAATTCTTTATCTAATTTCAGGAATCTTCATGAGTTTTATGAAATTATTTAAAATCCCTTTATTATCCTTCAAAATTTCGTGAAATTCCTTTAATTTTCGTAAATTCACTTTATATTCCCTAAAATAATTATAATTAAAATAATTATACTCAAAGACTCATGAAATCTGATTAAATCTCTTAAAACCTCTGAAAATCCACTGAAAATTTTTAAAACCTCTTGAATTCCTTAAAAGTCCTTAAAATTACTAAATATTCCATAAAATATCGTAAAATCCCTTAAAACTATTAAAAATCCCATGAAAACTCTTAAAATTCCTGATAATTCCATGAAATCTCGTAAAATCCCTTGAAAGTCCACAAAATAAGTTAATATTCCGTGGAAATTACTTAATATCTCACACAATATCTTAAAGTTGCTTAAAATTACTTAGAATCTCTCAAAATATCATCAAATCCTAAAAATTACTTAAAATCCCTTTAAATTCCTGAAAAGCCAACGAAATCTCGTAAATCCCTTGAAAGTCGTTAAAATGACTTAATATTCTATGAAACATTGTAAAATATCTGAAAATTACTTAAAATTACTTAAAATCACATAAAGTCTTAGGAAATCCCTTGAAATTCCAGAAAATCCAATGAAATCTCGTAAATCTCTTGAAATCCCTTTATAAGTCGTTAAAATAACTTAATATCCTATGATATATCGTTAAATTTCTGAAAATTATTTAAAATTTTATTCAATTTCGTAAAATCCATTAAAATTTCCTATAAAATTCCTTAAAATATCATGAAATCACTTAATATGTCTAAAATCTCAATAGTTAAAAAAAAAACCCTTTTAAAATGTAAAACCCTTTTAAATTCCTTAAAATTATTCAAGATTTCATGAAATCTCATTAAATCTCTTAAAATACTTTAAAATCCAATGAAATATCATAAAATGCCTAAAAATCTTCAGTAATAATTTATTTTTCATATCTAAATAATTATTTTTATTACTAAATAAATAAATAATTATTATTTATTATTTATTATTTTTGTTAGTTATTTTTATTATTTTTATTAGTAATCGTAACATCTCTTTTTTAAGATAGGATTATGCAACTTCCAGATGTTTTTTTTTTATTCTTAGACCTCGATAAATTGTGGAAGTATTAAAGTATATCTTAAAGCCAGTAGATCTTTTGTTTTCTTGATCGAATGTCGAAATTGAGTTTCTTTGATTTCATCCACCGTGATGGCGAATATATTGACGAAGGACAAAACCAGGAGATCGTTCCGCACGCTCGTGCGGTTTAGAAAAGGCGTTTTCTCGATTGAGATCGGTCGATTATCGCGGCTAGATCGCTCCTCGGTCGCGATATAACGAATCGCGGTCGCAGTTTGAGTAACCATCAAGAACACAAACCTGAGATTTCTCGTGTTCGCTTGGGTGTGTCCTATACATGCCAGTCTCTCACTCTCTGAGTGCCTCACCCCCCACCTCCCCTCCTTCTGCAGAAAATGCATACATTTACGCAAAAACGTGTTTTAACCTTCTCACCGCGTTCCACTTCGTCTTTCTGTGGCCACACTCGCATTGGAGAAATGATAAAAAATAAATGTAAAATTGTTGAATTTTCTAAAAGTGTAATAGTGTTTTCAAAAATAAGCGCGTAAATCATTATATTTATATAGAAAGTATAAACCTCATTTCTCATTGCAAAAAGTTGTATTTTCTTCACTCCTAAATTACGCAGTAGTTGAAATAGGAGATGGGTAATAATAATATAATATAATATAATATAATATAATATAATACAATATAATATAGTATAATTAGAATAGATATCCTTGAATCCTTTTCTTACTATTGAAATCTACTCTCACTTAATATAACAGGAAATTAAATAAAGAATACTCAGTCACGACGAAAATATTCCAAGATCAAACACTTTTTTGTTTCTCATGTGAGTTCATCACTGGTGTCGACTTTATCTCGTTTGATTTATACTTCAAAATGTCTTAACAGATCTTGTAGATTCTAGAGACTTTTTTCATTTATTTATGCACCCGACAGTTCAGTTTTCATTGTTATGATAAAACTTTTTACTTCCTCAAAACAGAATTCATTAAAAAAATTGTTAAAACTATTTCTCACTCTCTTTATTATTATTATTATTATTATTATTATCTTTTTTTCCCCGAGATAAAAACTCTGCATTCTTGGGACTGTTATTCAATTGTTTTCCAAGTAAAACTCGGTACAGGAATTTTATTAATGTTCATAAATATCTTTTATCGAGGATTACTCCTGGATTAAACATGAAAAATTTATTGCAGGCGGTATTTTCTATTTGAGATAATTTCTTATCTATTGAATATGTTTAGCTTGAACATTTTTTGCGAATGACTTCATCAAAATGTAATTAGTTGGCATTGAACAACTTGACTCGTCTTCCCTCGATTAACAGCCGCCATTTTGCTTTTTTTTCTAATTGCCTTCTTTCAGTTCTTGAGTAGTTCAGCCCTCTTTTCCTGGGGCATTGCTGACCTTTCTTTATTGACCCTATGACTGACTTCCCGTTTATGCGAGCCACATTTGTTCAACAGTCATTCTATCAGTGATAAAAACAGAAACCTTGCCTACAGACGTTTTAATTACCGCTCCGTAATTAAATATAACCTCGTGTATATTAGCCGCTTAATCACATTTATCACATTTAATTAAAGGGGTTCGAGAGATTTTATGTGATTTCATAACGTTACAAGTAATTTTATAGAATTTATTTTTTATAGAATTTCAAAGAATATTGATTTATTTTAAAATATAAACAGTGGTAAAACATTAATTCATTTGCATTAATGTTAATGTTTTATGGTAGAATATGGAAGACACTTATAATGTCTTCCATATTCTTCTATAGAAAATTAACGTTTATGCAAATAAATTAATGTTTTAGCAATGTTCATAGTTTAAAATACAATCAATACAAAAATTCGTTCCTTTGAAAGTTCAGAGCTTGAACCACATCTTTCAGATATTTTAAGAATTTTGATGATTTTGAAACATGATTTTAAAGCCTGAATTTAAAGCATTGACTCTGAGTTTAAAAAAGTTCCTTATACTTCGAATTTGAACTGAACTTGCACTCATATCAAAAAACTATTTGATGTCGTTGCACCTTTTGAAAAAATCTTTGGAATGTTTCGATAGTGGGTCTTGCGTGTCAAAATACTCATAAAATGCTGACATTTTACTAAACGCGGGCCGTGTGCCATACGCACTACAGCAGATTATTTTCATGTAGAATTCAGTCGACGATGACCTGAATGCACAGTGAAAACGTCGTGTAGGCCGTTGAGAGCTTCGGGCGTCCGATTCCACGCTCTCAGCTAATTATGATTCCACATAATTATTGGCCTCCATGAAATGAAGTTCGATATTAATTCGAACGCAATGATACAATAGCTTTTCTATAAAAGAAAAAATAGTAGCAAATAAGCACTAAGCACTAAACACACATAGAACAATAGTATTTAAGCGAATTTAAAACTGTATACATGTTGAGACAAATTTTATCGAATGTGCCATTAATACAACAAGTAATTTACAAGTAATTAATTTACAAGTAATTTATTGTTATTTGATTTGATTATCGCCTAATTTCTCCTGCTATTCTGTTCGATGCTCATGTTTCTTTTTCTTTTGTTGCAGGTAAGCCGAAAGTTCTGGTTGTGATGCCTTGCTTACGTTTTGTCTGTAGTATCAAGGTCGCCTTTGCATCCGGTAACGTATACGTGAAAGTCGACGAGTTGCTGGAGATTTTGTAAAAGCTTAAAGGAAGAATTTTATCCAAGATTGACAGTTTAGAAAGCTGTTTTTGAAACCATAAAAATCTCCAGTTTAATCTATTTTAAATTCTCGCATTTTTTGGGTTTATTCGTGGAAGAAATAATCCAAAAGTTTATTATGTGGTTTCAATTCTGAATGTTCAAAATGAACGAATTTTTGGTATTTTAAAGTATAAATAGTGTTAAAACATTGACTAATTAGCATTAAAGTTAATGAAAATTAATTAATGTTTAAGCACTGTTTATAGTTTAAAATACAATCAAGTGCCGAGTGTGTCATGCAAAGTTCATTTTCATGCCTTTAAAAATCTTGGCTTAGAATTATAGTTCGTAAATCTATTCATAATACTTTATAAATTCCTTTAAGACTCTTGCAAACAAAAAAAAAACTTTCATTAACTTGAAACTATGAACACTAAAGATTGATTTACGCGACATTAATGAAGGTATTTCCATCTAACGAATCCTTAAGCATTTTCTTCTTGGCTTAAAGTTAAAGCCCTTCAGAGTCCTTAAGAGTCTATAAAAAGAGGGATAATTTTTAATTAGATAACATTAATTCTCAATAATTTCTTCTTAATGGTATCGTTAAACAATTTTGAATTGTTTAACGTTTATTAATTTAACGTTTAAATTTAATTAATACTCAAATTCTGTAGGGGTAAAAATAATAAGTTTTGAAATAATTTCGAGGCATAATTTTTTGGTGAAATATAAAAAAAGGATTAAATCCTTCCACTCTCTTTCATGAACGGGTTTAATGACACCGCGTGGATGGTTAATCGTGCGAGGAAGAAATAGCGTGACGTATTTAACGCCCCAACACTTGACTCGTTCGCTTGATCGATAATCAGTACTTACCAGAGCTTTACACGTGTATTGCGTTAGCACAGTTTTCTCCTTGACGCATATAATATGTGCGTGCAGACGTGGCGCCGATCTAATGCACCGTTTCGCTTTGCCTGAAACGGGCACGGCTGTGTAAAATTAGCGAGACGCTTAGAACAGCGAGAAATTCCTAAAGGGCTTTAAAATTTACAAACTAAGGCCTTTATAGCACCATCAACTCAAGTGGATTCAAGTTTTAAGTCGCTTACCATTCTTCCACTTTTCGAGATTTAAAAGGATAAAAGGGTGAAGCGTATATGAAAGTGTATAGGATAATACGATTTACAAAAGAATTTTGCAAGAAAAATATAGAAAATATACGTAAATTATTAATGTTATTTAAGTTTCTGACAAAATTGTTCCATTTAATGTCAAAAGACACACAAAATAGTTTCAACTCTCTAAAATACTAGGATTATTCCCTAAGTAAAAAAAAAATCAACCCCTAAGTGAAAAAAAAAAGATTAAAAATTTCCTAACTTCGAGCCCTAAAATATGATTGTGCTAAATTGTTCTATTTAGTGACCAAAGAAGCCCAAAACAGTTTTAACAACTTAAATCTCTAGGTTCACTCTCAAAATCAACCCCTAAGCAAAAAAAACTCATAAATCCCCTAATTTCGAGACCTAAAATCTGATTGTGTTAAATGATTCTATTTAGTGACCAAAGAAGCCCAAAACAGTTTTAACAACTAAAATGCCTAGGTTCACCCTCAAAATCAACCCCTAAGCATAAAAAACTCATAAATCCCCTAATTTCGAGACCTAAAATCTGATGGTACTAAATTGTTCTATTTAATACCCAAAGAAATCCAGAACAGTTTCATCCACTTAAAACTCTAGGTACACCCTTAAAATCAACCCTTAAGTGAAAAAAAGAGATTAAAAATCCCCTAACTTCGAGACCTAAAATATGATTGTGCTAAATAGTTCTATTTAATGACTAAAGAAGCTCAAAACTGTTTCATCCACCTAATCACCTAGGTTCACCCTCAAAATCAACCCCTAAGTGAAAAAAAATCATTTTAATTCCCCTAACTTTGAGACCTAAAATTTTATGCTTCCAATTGGGTTCATTTATTGTCCAAAGAAACTCAAAATAGTTTCATCCAAATAAATTAGTACATTCGCCCTCAAAATCAACCCCTAGGGACAAAAAAAATCATTAAAAATCCCTAAACTTCGAGACCTAAAATATTATTATTCAAAATGGGTCCATTTAATGTCGAAAGAAGTCCAAAACAGTTTCATCGACCTAATCATCTAGATTCACCCTCAAAATCAACCTCAAAGTGTAAAAAAATCATTAAAAACCCCAAAAATTTCAGACATAAAATTTTATCATTTCAAATGGGTTCATATAATGTTAAAAGAAGCGAAAAACAGTTTCATCCACTTAACTCTCTAGGGTCACCCTTAAAATCAACGCCTATAATTTTTTTTTGCTTAGGGGTTGATTTTGAGAGTGAACCTAGGGCGTTAGTTGGATAAAATTATTTTTCCCTTCCTTGAGAATTAAATGGAACTATTTCAAAGATTAAAATTTTAGGTATTGAAGTTTGGGGAACTTCTATTTTTTTTTCGTACTAAAAAAATAATTTTTTGTTGATGTAAATGTTGAAAACTTCAGTTTCATCAAATCAAATGCAGTAATTTGTCAGAAAAAGTAGAATTACTCAAGTGGAATATATTACTCACATAAATAGTGTTTCTTCTAAAGAATCGAGCATTACAAGTAGTGAATGTTACACTATATATTTAATAGTGAGAGTGCAGCATTGAATGGGCGTCAAATATCGAATGAAGAATGACAAAGATCGCGAGGATACAATGTAATCTAATCGTGAAGTATCAAGCGATCATGAGGAATAAATCGATAGGGATTGAATCAGAATCTATACAGACGTATATATTATATATTAATATATATATAT
>UCOK01006050.1:0-46129 GCA_900474325.1 Synergus umbraculus | reverse complement strand
AAACGCGTTGTCATCTACGTCTAAAACCCGAAGTGCATGCAGGCACATGTGCAAAGTTGGAGAATAAAATATATATACATTTATATTATATGTATATGTGCCATGCATGCAAATGGTGCACATTCATTCCTATATAGTACCAGGATGTGAGGCTAAAGTGCATGTTCCTCCGTATCTTAATGAGAATTTCATTACAGAAGTATGTAACTTAATTTTGTAATTTTACTAATGATTATTATTTCGCATTTTTAAAAATTATTCGATGTAGTTCACAACCCTGAAACTAACCCAAGGAGGTAAAAATTCAATGAAGAATTTAATTTCACTATCAAGTAATTTTAAAGCGTCGGTGAGCAGAAAGCACAATTAATTTTTGTAGAAAAATTAATAATATTTGTCCAGTTTTGAGCAGGAAAATATCAAGTATTCAAAAATAATGAGCAAAAATCCAAAGCGAAAAAAATACAATAAAAATATGTACTTGACGGGGTATATTAAATACAATAAAATTGTGCTTGGAAGACTCTGATGAGGTCTAGGTATAAGGAAGGAAGGAAATGCGTAGATATCACGACACCAATAGAATACTATACTGATTGGAGGAGCGTTCAAGCAATTTCCTCCAATTATCAGAGACGTTGGAGGTTTCGTATTGCACGGGCATTGTCGGCACAATAGATCTCCAATGCAGGTCAGGATAACTCGCTTCCTCTGACTGAGCGTTCTAAGAACAGAATCTGCACGAATCAATCAAGCAAATACCTTTGTTAATGCAATATGAGATTCACTTTTGGCTTGTATGAATAGACAAGTCTAAACTAAACGCTGGTGATTAAAAATATAATCAAAAAAGAAATAAAAATCCATTCAAATTATAATGCATACATGCGAGTCACTTATTTACTCTCTCGGGGGCTGCTTATTATCAAAAAATTATTATATTACTACTCTCTAAACTTGAATCAGTGGAATTTGACTGATACAATTTTAGAGAGTATGTACGCAGATGGACATAACTGTGGTTGAATTTAAAAGAATACCTTTAAATCGATACAAAGTTTAAAATAATAATGAGTTCCTGAAATGATTAAAAGTTTAATGATTGTTTTAAAAGCCTTCTATTCAATTTGACATTTTAATGTACGTTTTAATGTAAGTTTGAAAGTTTCAACATATGAACATTCCATAGACACCCATAAAGTCGATCATACATTCCAAACGATTCTTTTTCAAAATGATTCTCTTTTTTTTATCTTTCTGATAATACTCCTTACACTGAATAGACATAGAAACCATTTTCATCAGCGTTGCTAACTAAGCAATATCCTTTTGCTCAAGAGAATACTTTCTTCACAACCTCTAGTGAATTGATAAATAAAATGCTTACTATCCAGACAATTCAATGACAGGTCGCGGACCTGCCTGCGTGTTTTTCATAAAGATTTGATCTGGTATGCCCACCTATTGTGGTAGCAGAGACAGAGTAATAGAGAATGTGTGACGCGGTGGGCCCCGCCCAAGGGGTGTAAGGAGGTAGAAGACCTAGGTAATTCTACTATAAAAGCTGGGGACCAGAATCTGTTAGACAGCACAACGTCCTCATCAGCTCTCAACTCGCAATACAACAATCATCATGAATTCAGCCGTAGCTTTCTTGCTCGCAACTACCCTTGCGGTAGCCGCAGCTGCTCCATCCGGTGTCTGGGGAGGACATGGAGTCGCCCTCGGAGGACCAGTACTAGGACCCTCCGCCCTCACCGGCCCAGTTTTGGGACCCACTGCTCAGGCGGGCCCTAGAGTGGGACCTGCAAGAATTTCTGGTGCTGTTGATGGGGGTGCGGTTGTCACTGGTTCCGTTCAGGGCCCATCTGTCGTTTCCGGAAGTGTCACTGGTGGAACTGCTGTCACTGGATGGGGAGCACCTTGGGGTGAGTTAAATTGTTAATAATTTTTCATCTGAAAAAATTCGTATCACATCTTGTGACACTAACGCTCTTTCAAGTTGATTCTTTTCTACTGGTCCATCTACTAGTTGTCTTCTACCATTTTTTATTTTATTAAGATCGACAGATCTTTGTAATTTATATTTTAACAGTTTAGAGCAACTGAAACAAGCTATGGATCCATGGAATTTGTATGACTTTTACGGAGACTATATAGATTGTTTAATTTATTTATCGATAATCTATTTATTTATCTATCTATCTTGTTTAGGTGCTGTAGGTGCTGGTCATGGGGCTGCTTGGGGAGCTGCACCTTGGGGAGCTGCACCATGGGGTGGTGCTCATGGAGGAGCCTGGGGAGCATCTTTGGCTGGACCTGTTGCTGGACCTGCTGCACTCGCTGGACCCGTTGCTGCCCCAGTCGTTGTTGCTGGACCATCTGGAAGTATTGCTTCTGGAATTGGAGGAGCCCCTTTGAATGCCCGTCTTGGAGGCCACTGGTAAACTTCGACCACCAAGAATCCCGACTGATTTTCCCGACGACCGCGATCTCATGATATTCATCGACGACGCCATGATCTCCATTTGTTGCCACTAGTACCTCACAATGCAAATTTTTTTGTGTTTTTTTGTGTACATAACAAAGGTTCATCCTTATATATATATTTTATAATAAAGAGCATATCAATTGAAATCCATTTTCATTCATTTATTCGTACCTTAGACATTGATTAAATAAAAAATTTATTTAGGACATCTAATTCAGGATCTTTTTCAAGATTTGATAGTCAATAATGAATAGTAGGATAAACGGAAAACAATTAGCAATAAATGTAGAAAATATTTTCGATCAAAAAATACCAGTACAATATTTTATTGACCGAAAAAAATTGACCTTGTTTTGTCTGGACATCTCTCAGATCAAACATACAAAAATGAAGAAAATAAATGAATTTTAATTAAAACTAAAAAGAGGAAAATAGTTTACATTGTGATATTATTCGTAAATCTGAATTATCAGTAAAAATTTCGTTTTTAAAAAACTTTTTTCACTTGTGCATAACTTTAAATATTATATAATAATTTGTAAAACAGAAATTAAGGCAAAGGATGTCCAAAAGTGAAAACACAATAAAAGTTAATATTGGGACCTCGTAATTTTAATTTGAAACTTAAAGTAGTCTGTCTCTTGCTAATGACATCAAATATTTGAATATTTGAGGCTTATTAAATGTCAAATTTGAACATATTTTAAGAATATTGATCGTTGAAAATATTTTATACAAATGAGAGCTTTTTGAGTCTTGAAATTTTCATTGGAGACACAATTTTTCAAATTCATGCTTTCAGAAAAAAAGCTTCAGCAATTTTTTTCTCGATTATTCACTGATACCTTCTGATTTTATTAATACTATTTATAACTTTCATTCAATGAGCTTTAATAATTTTGAACGTTTTTTCATACTAAACCAAAAATTAATAGAATTTTAGGGTGAAAATTATTTGAAATAATTAAAATTTAACAACACATTTTCATGTTGAACATAAAAATATTTAACTATACATATTTTGAAGAAAATTATCAGAAGAATATTTGAAAAAACTGTTATTGAAATAAGTTTTAATGTTAATAATTTACTTAAGTTTAATTGTTAATGATAAGTAATAGATACTTTATAATAATCTTTAATTTTAAAAAAGTAATATTTTTCATACATTAAAGGTATAATAAAATTAAGAGGCAATAAATTTCATGTATTATGCTCTTTATTATAAAACAGGTATATGAATGAACATATGTTATGTACATAAAAACTACGCATCAAGTTTGCGATGGGAGGTAGAGTATTGGAAACGATTGGAGATCATGGCGGCATAGATGCATATCATGAGGTCGCAGTGGTCGAGAAAATCAGTCGGGATCCTGGGGGAATGAAATTTACCAGAGTCCTCCATGTCCAGTGGTAATACTACCAGCTGGTCCAGCGACGACAAGTGGTCCACCAAGACCTGCTCCCCAGGGAGCAACCACACCAGCATGACCAAGTCCTAAACCAACAGCTCCTAAACATAAAAAAATGAATTAAAATATCAATATAAATAAATAAATAAATAAATAAATAAATCATACAATCAGTCTCCGTAAAAGTACTGGAAATTCCATGGATCCATAATCTGTTTCATTTGATTAAAAAACTAGTGCTCGAACTATAAGATAAACAATTGATAAACAATTGAACTAGTTTAACAAGCAAGAAGACAACTAGTAGATGAAATAGTAAAAAAATTGTTTAACTCACCCCAAGGTGCTCCCCATCCAGTGACAGCAGTTCCACCAGTGACACTTCCGGAAACGACAGATGGGCCCTGAACGGAACCAGTGACCACCGCACCTCCATCAACAGCACCAGAAATTCTTGCAGGTCCAACTTGAGGTCCAGCCTGAGCAGTGGGTCCCAAAACTGGGCCGGCTAGGGCAGAGGGTCCTAGTACTGGTCCTCCAAGAGCGACTCCATGTCCTCCCCAGACACCGGAAGGAGCAGCTGCGGCTACCGCAAGGGTAGTTGCGAGCAAGAAAGCTACGGCTGAGTTCATGATGATTGTTGTATTGCGAGTTGGGAGCTGATGAGGAAGCTGTGCTGTCCAACAGATTCTGGTCCCCAGCTTTTATAGTAGAATTACCTAGGTCTTCTACCTCCTTGCACCCCTTGGGCGGAGCTGGACGCACTAAACATTTCCCCTCACTCTTTCTCTGCTACTATTGTATTGTAGACTTATCTCTAATAGGTCGAATGCTTAAGTTAGTGTCACTTGATTAATAATATCGCTAACGCCTCAGTAGTAAGACCCGTCCTACCTGATCATTGCTATGGGTCATTGTATGCCTTTGTACAATGTGCTATATGGTTAACACAACAACCGGGATCATAGTATGTCCAGGAATCTTGATAATGACTTCTTACCTTCTCAATTGTCATTGAAGATAATCTACAAGGAGGGAAAGCGTAAGTCTGCATACCTGAAATTCAAAAAGCAGCAGGCTGTTTATTTCAATCAATTTTATCGGCAGTGATTTATTTTTCAGAACCATGAGATAAAGTAATGCCATATATAGGTGAATTCTGTTTTTTTTATATTATATGAAGCATAAAAAACGAAAATCAAAGAACTGAAAGCCAAAGTAATAACGGTATATTGGATTAGGTTCCAGTATTTTCAATAAGTGAGTTAGCAAGTTCAATAATAATTTATAGTGAATTGAATAGAATGCGTGGGATACAGGAGATGTGATTGCATACGAGTTCTTGCCTTTTCCAGAAAGCGCACAGAAAATAGATGAAGGATTCAAATTTTTTGTCGTTTATTTTTCATATCATGGAAACTGCAGGAACAATTTTCAGAGTAAAAACGGAACAAGGAGAACCAATCAGAGTTCGTATTGGCGTTCTGTTTTTATTCTGAAGAATTTTTATCCACTCATATTTCATTCTGTATATTACAGTTTATTATTCAGAATTTGCTAAAATAATTTGCTTCTGGTATAAATTAGCACTTCTTTCTATTTGGATCAGTGGACTCTTATTCACAGTAGAAAAAGTATTTTTTTGTCAGACATAAATATTCAGACATTGATATTCACTTTATTTACAAAAATGCGAAAGTGATAAAACACGAAGAGTGCTTTCAAAAATACTAACTTCGGAACATTTTCTAATAAATTAATTCTCAATTAGAAGATCAGAGATTATTGCATCATTTAAAAAAAGAAAATAAATTAGATTGTAGATGAAATGCATATGTTTTGTGTTTGACGAGTAGAAGATACAAGGAAGGTCGACTTCTGTGACGATCTCAGTCATCAGTGACCTTGAGAATCTCCGAAGATTACGATGCTCATATAATAGTGTAAAGTAGGAGTCGATGGTTGTGGGTCGCGTTCCCCGCCATTGCATGTCTCGCATTGTGCATCCGTTTAGGTCAGCCACGAGTTGTTTTGCCCACGCGATTCGAGATCAAGAGTGCTAACTAAAGTATGGCGAGTATCTATTGTATTTTCAAAGTTATGTTGCACATTCACACATGTGACACAATGGCACTCAAGTTCGCAATGGATCAGCGATCCTGTATGGGTAGTTTCTGTCGATTCACTTTCAACCAATCAACTTTGATACAGATAAACTCCAGCAATCGTTACATACATCGTTACAATCGTCGTTATATAAAATAGTTACTACTACATTGTTAGCGATTCATAGCATCGTAAATTCCACCATTCTTAAAAATCAAGCCATTATTTTCTCAGTTATGATCTTTAATGTGCGATAAAAGTATGTTCAGCACAATCTAAAATCATAATAAAAAGAATATAGAAAGTAATTGAATGACTATTAGAATAATAGACTTGAAACTTATTGTAAATTCATACCAATTTATTTTTTATGTATTATCTTGCATTCATATTTCTTTCTCTAATGAAAGAAGCGTTGGTTTACAGCTTCAAATGTCATTATTTCTAGTAATGTGCCTCCGTTCAATTACGATATGTTGCCATTGTTATAAACTATATATACGCAATCAACGTTCAATTGTTTTGTTAGCTTATTTTAAATTTATGTAAAGTGTATGCAAATTATATAGACTACCGTGAGAAAAGTATGTATGATAATTTTAGACGCGTCAACGAGCAATTTGATTATTGCTAATCGTGGGCGATCGATTATCTTTTAGACATTTACACCGGAGGAAGAATCTATTACAGGATTTACAATTTCAATATAATGCCATAATTATCCTTTGATATATAATTATTTCAAACTCCCGAATTGGTTGGATAAAGTGATATGATTCACAATCCATAATTCAGGAAAATAAAAATGTCACTTAAACCTAGAAGCCTTTTACAGAGAAATTAAAAGTGATTCATGTTTCATTTGGAGTGAAATCATCATTTCCATGATTTTGAAAGATTGCTCTACTGAAGTCAAATGTACCGTTGTGGGAATACTTTTTCAGGATGATCCCATTTCGTTGGCGGGCAGATGGTAATATACACATGATATAGATGCACTCTTGATAATCAAGGACCTATCACGTTGGGTGATAGCAAGTCGGATTCTCGCGTATAATCGAGATTGAATTCCCGTTTCGTTGAAATGGACGAGTCGAGGGCACGATTGATTAGAATCGAACCCGAGAACTGAGCGACGGTATTGAAAGCCATACTTCGAAAGGAGATGGAAAAAATACCTTTTCAACATTCCCAATATGATTTTAGATTCTTATAATTTAATTTCTTCTCCCAGAGAACATAATGACAGATTCCTGTAAAAAATACTCTGCATTTTTTAAGGTATTCGCATAAGTTTGAGTACTTCCTTAAAATCTCAAAATTTGACGACATCGACAAAATATTTCAAATAACAAACAAGTTGATCATTATTTAAACAATTTTAAATAATCTCACGAACAATTCGTAACCTTCTATCAATAGATAAGTGAGTTTAACTTGCGGATCCGGGTCTCGATGATTTATGAAGCCCCTATCTTAAACGGTCATGTGGTTAGTGATAAAGAAATAAAATGCGGGGTTGCGTCAGCCCTATGTTAGTTCTTGTACGACTTTTCAGGGATTTTTTTCTGGGTAGAGCCTAGAAAATTGTTGGAGAGCCCCGCCTTAACCCCCGATATAAGGTTCACCGACCCACGTGATTTCGCAGCTACTATAAAAGCTCACTTTGATCCAGGAGTCTGCGACAATTGTTGTTTTTGATGTCGTTGAGAAAGTCGACCAGTAGAATCTAGGAGCGCCCTGTCATAAAATGTCGAATAACTCACGAATGAGTTCAAACTGGAATCCAAAATTTCCAACCATGAATCCTCAGATTCCTAAAAATTCATTAATTTACAAGACTTTTTGGGGAGATGTTGCTACTCTGATTGGAACGTGATTGATAAATGACACTCTATCCGTCTAATTCTGATACCGGAACCGTTTTGATGGCAGCATGTTTCAACCTCATCGATCGACTTGTTCAGGTGAGTTTAATTAATTATCAAATTTATGCAAGGAATTAATTACATTATTTACACACCTTAATAATGAGACATGATATCCTAAACGTTGACTTTTTGACACAAATTAAGTTTGCAAATATATAAAAAACTGTGCATAAATAATATAATTTGATGGGATCATTAGGGGAAGAAATGTAAAGTCGATTGGTGTATCTGCATCACCTAAAGGAGCTCCTTGTTTTATTTCACATGCCCTCAGTCACTTATTCTTTGATAATATATTTTTGAAACTTTTTACTGCAAATAACAAAATTAAGACATGAAACTTTTAATATTTATTTATTTCTTATAGTGTAAATTTTATAAATACTTTTCTTCTCTCTGAACTATAATTAATCAAGTTTTTCAAAATTTGTGCAGGGAGCTCTAGATGCAGAAATGTCACTTCGTCGCAGACTCTCTTAAAATCACAATGGTACTTATACAATTAGTATGCATAGTCGCACCACCTCGGGTATGGAATTGTCAACGGCAGATAGATTGTATCACTATCAGCAGCTCAATGACTCGTTCTATATAACACGATCGGAGTATATATATGTCTGTACCACTTTATTGACTATATTTCATATAGGCGATAGGAAGTGACATATATTTAATGGAAATTGGAGATCAAGAGAACCACATACTAATTTTATACAAATAATATGTATTTGAGTTGCAATAAAGTTCAAGTTTCGAATAAATCGTATTCTAAATATTAAACTTCTTAGGACCCACTAAATGAGAAATTTATATAAAGTAATATATAAAAAATTAGACTGAGATTCATTTGTCAGAACATTTTACCATAGAAAGTGCCACTGCACTGCTCATAATATTGTTAAAACGAAGCAGGTTGTACAAGGTCTCTGCTATTTGATATAAATCAATTGAAATCAATCTTACGTTTGGAATGCCGATTGTCGATAATAGATGACCTGTCGATTACTGTCATGACCCGGAGCAAATACTATAACAATTTACACGATATTTATAGCTTTCTGCACTTTAAGGGTGCATATGCACTTTAAACAATCTACATTCCAGTTATTGATTGATTAATTTTTGTCATCACTTGATTTTTATCCAGCATTTATTTTCCAGGCAGTTTTTTAACTATATTTATTTAATGTACTTGCAAAGTATTAAAATAACCTTTGAGAATAAGAATAAAGTAGAAACTTGTTTAGATTAAAATATCAGGATGAGGATTTTCTGCAAGAGAAAAATATACGCAATATTGGGTCAGGAATACTAGTTTCCATTAGTTCATTAAAGTATCGACTATCAATTACATTAACGTCGGAATGAATGTATTTTAATAAATAAATAGTCAAGTTTGAGTAAACAAGACAGTTACATTCATTACCGTGAGTTTATTATAAAAGACTCGATGAAAGTATACGACTGGATGAACGAGAAAAATACTTTTATTTGTGGGAAAATGAGTATGATTGGATTTCGTATGATCTAGGCGTGTCGACCCATTTCTCGTATTCTTCTTTGCTTGTCCTTTGTAGAGGCGGTCGACTACAAGTGGGTGACCTTTAGGAATTTGTGGAGGTTTAGTGCACTCTCACAAAGCAACTACGTCTTTGATGATGAAACGATGGAGATTACTCGTTCTATACCATCGTTAATGTCATTTTTCCTGCACGAACTGCATCCATTTATTCGATCCAGCCAAGTTTTTCCCATGAGCTTTTCACAATTCTTTTACACTGACAAAGAATCCGAGATCAAAATGCTCTTTATGATCAATTAAAGAAAATTTCTCTAATGATAATCCCTGTAATGATAATTTCTGTAATGATTAATTTTTTACTTTTTCATCAGATGATATGATTATAAAAGTGCAAGTGCTTCGTAAAAATGATTTAGCGACATTAAAAAAGAATTTAAAGATCACGAGGTCGGCAAGATGTGATGTTTGAATGTCAATCGATAATAGTAGCAAATCGGCGAGTATGCTTTATAAAGATAATTGACGCTGTTGTAAAAAGCGATTGACAAACCGCGCTGCGGTAAATCACGCTACTTGTGACCTTACCCTTTACCAACTGCGCTATTACGTGCTTCTGGTATCACAGTAACTTTCAAGATTTGTGTCAGTAGGTAGAGAGATGTTGTCTCTAAACATGCAGCAATTCCAAGAAAACAATTCTTTCTTTGAACAATTTTACAGTATTTCACATAATTCATAATTTCATATAATAATTACATCCCATATTTCATCAAGGGCACCAAATAAAATAAGTTTCGGATAGACATACAACAGCTTTAGATACAAAAAAGACGCGTTTATTTTTCTCATACAAATTCCATGTCTCATACTTATAATATTCACTTAAGCCACATGCATCAACGTCAAATCGTATCGAAATGAAAAATGTATAAAAGCATTATTTAATTATACTAAGAAATGCATTTGCTTCTCGTACGTGTGAAGAAAATATACTTCCACTCTAGTGAGGTTCCAGAATGTGGAGATGCGAGTGATTCGCATTAAAGTCTTTTTTGTTTTCTATTTTACTAGACTACTCTGCTATGGTTACCAATGATGCCCATGACCATGGCCGTAACCAGCGTGAATGGCTCCAACACCACTACCATGAGCTGTAATTTTGCCCGAAGGACCAGCAATTACAACATCTCCCGCATGGGGACCAGAAACGGCCGCACTTCCTGCATGTGGTCCAGAGAGAACAGCACCATGTGTTGCTGGTCCGGAAATAATTGCACCATGATGCGATGGTCCATGATACACGGATCCATGGTGTCCTAAACCGGCAACAACTGCACCATGGCCTCCATATCCGTAACCGAGACCTTAAAAAAGTACGTAATTAATTTAATTATGGTAACTTTCTAATTATGATCGTTTTTTCTTAATATATCTGAAGGTTTGATTTATTTACCAGCTCCGGCGTATCCACCGGCATACCCTACGCCATATGCGCCGCCATATCCGCCATCATAACCACCTCCGAAATGTTCAACATGAGCAGGTCCTGCAACGGATGCAGTAACCACTGCAGGTCCAGCAACTGCCCCAGAAACATGCACTGGACCAGCAACTGATCCAGCAAGACGAGAGGGTCCTATAGCTGGTCCAGCGAGTGATGAATGTCCAACATGAGGTCCGGCGATATGAGATGGTCCCAAAATGGGTCCCCCAAGAGCTACACCATGAGCTCCGTAACCCCCGTGCAATCCTCCGTATCCACCGTAAATTCCTGCTCCACCCAACAAACCGTGACCTCCATACGCGCCATGGCCACCGTATCCTCCATAACCACCGGGTGCAGCAGTGACAGCAACCACAAGAGCAAGGGAGATTATCTGTTGACACAGAAAGGCAAGTTTTTGCACAGATTAAAAACGGATAAAATAGTATTTTCTTTGAAACCCCATAACATTAACTTATCTCTCCCAGATGGGTCACTTTACAAAACAGGCGTCACATTAATTTCCTACACTGATTGGAATGAACAATATCGACGATATTTTTAAAGAACACTGTTTTTGAACACTTTATGGCACTTTATGACACCGATTTTAACTACCGACAAGGGGTGAAATAGTGAAGGGGGTTGAATCTTCTTTGATATAGAGGGATGCACTTCCATTCAACTATTACTTACAAGGTTCTTCATCTTGTTGCCTGTCGATTGCTGAGTGTGCTCAAGAACGTCGTTGGTCGACCTTATATACGTTTACAGATTCTCGACCGCGCCCCCGCTGATCCCTTCAAATCATATCCGTTGATGGGAGACTCACCCATTGTGCAAGAAGGTCGCAACAAGACACACCTTCCACGGGATGGAGGCTTTTAAGTTCGCAAGTGGCCTTCAATGATGACAAACAACTCAATGTTACCAATCTTGATACAAATTGGCCATTGGAATAACTTCTCTATCAGCAGTAATACAAGGCAAAGCTCATAAAATAAAGGAGGCTAACTATCGTCTACATCTACGTTTTACACAGCGCGTTACATATAAACACACCCCCTGATTCTTTTACTATGCAATTTAGATTATAACAGAATACGCAAGCATCATCGCCGGGTAATTAATTTCAGCTAAAAGAATTATGCTACTGCTAAATCGAGAGCATTCTATTGTTTTTTCCCAGTGAATTTTCCTCGAAATAATTCAGCTGTCGTACATTTTTCTTTTATTTATGTTGTCTATCCCCACTTGCCCTGAATCCACTTTTCTAAAGAATGAAGATGCCAATTTTCAACAATCATTGCAATTCACTTTTAGCTTCTTCTTCTGCTTGCATTTTTTTCTACAGTTCTCAGTGAGTTACTCGTCTCGTAAAATACTCTGGTGTTACACTTGACTTGTTCTCATCCTCATCCATTCTTCTACCTATCTGAAACCCAGTCTCCCATTTCTTTCTTCACGATGTGCTACATGTTCTATGGAGTCTTTTCAAAACCTGCACTCCAGTAATCACGAAAAAAAGTCATCTTAGTTTTTATTTTCTACGACACGTATATTTCAATCTAGGGAAAATAAAAAATGTAAGCAAGTCTATTCAAAAAAAAGATGATCTATTGTGACAGGTGTACAAATTCCGAATCAGGAAAGTGTAAGAAAAGCAACATATACAGATCATTAGCGAAATTAGCATTTTTTATTTGAGATTCCTAATTAAAGTGAAGACTTTTTGAAGAAGCTTTTTGTAGATTAAAAAATCTCGAGACGTGTGAGACTTAACTAAAGAAACTTCTTTCACTTATAAAAGCGAAAAACGCAACACAATGAAATACACGAGAAAGTACTCATTTTCAACTAATTAGATTCATTAAAAGTTTTAAGAAAAGAAATTCTCTATAGAGAAAAAAGAACTGTATTTCCTTTTAAAAAAACAATTTTAAAATAGAACCTTGAGTTTATTTTTAAAGCGAGATTCTTAAAAGCATACAATTAACTTGATGATATCTCCCGAAGAAAAAAAATGTTAAATGCTAAAGATGAGCAAACGAATCTTGAGTAAAAGAGGACTGATTCACTCTAGCAATTCTTGTAGGTAGCACGTTGATCGTGTCTCGATTTTCACACGCTCGGTTACCTCGAAGAAGCATTTATGTCTTTAGAGGGAGTGAGAGATCAATATGAGGCTGAACAGAGAGCGGGTGGAGCAATAGAAAGACACAGAGAGGAAAAGTTGGATTGCAAGGGTCTCGAAGAACGTTCCCCGCAATTAATGTGATCTCTGCACTCTACCAAGGATGGGTCGTTCGTCTCGAAGTCGCGAACTCGACCTTTAAAATATTGCGAAAGATGCGATTGTTGCTCTAAATCCCCAGCAATACTAAATCATTAACTTATCTTCTTATTTTTTTTCTTTGATTCCTGATCAATCCTCTTACAAAAAAGAACAAAACTTCGACCTTGAATAAAAAAAAATTTGTTCTATTGAACGCACATTGTCTGTCAAATAAAAAAGGGCTTGTAAAATTAAATTTTTATATTGATAATTGATTGACTGAACTTTAGACAGACATTAATTTTAGATTGTGCTTTACAGTATCTAACAACGCATGTTGCACAAAGGAAATGCGAATGACTTCCCAATATCTGTATCCATTTCCACCCTGGTCAAGTACCACGCAGTATTAATAATCCTCTCATATAAAGGCGTGCATCGGTATTGCGTTCACTTTGCCAGACAATGAGTTTAAATGTCAGTGTCTCACCATTATCCGAGATCACGTTCAATTTCATCTGACCCTTCTATTCCCTGATCCTGGATCCGTGGTTGCTTTTGTGAAGTTTTATTAGCAATTAAATTGAATGTAATAGTAGAGTAGAGCATCAGAAATCCATTGTAACAGCAGTACTCTGAATTCTAACATTAAGATGAGTTTCTTCTTATTCATTGATATATCCAATATGTACCTTTTCATTTACTGTCACACTGAACAAAGGGACTCCTTATTTTCCTCAAGTTCCGCGAGAATTATTCTCTCCAATTCTTACTGTGAAAAGGTTGAGACTAACGATTTCAATCACTGATTCTCAGTTAATTTTCGCTGATTGGAATCGTGGGAAAAGAGTCACTGAGAATCTGTGTAAATTGACTCGATTTTAGAGAAAAGTAGAGCGTCGTGAAAGTAAAAATGAGGAGCTTATCGACAGTGATTCGTTCCGCTGTGTCTGACCATATGATACTTTCTCTACTGCACTGAATTCTGTATATTTAGGTCTGACACGATAACTGTCGCTCTACTGCCATTGTCACAGTAAATTGAACCACTTTACTAGTTTTTACTACTTGCATCAATGTATCAACAGTTTACCGCATTTTTTTTTTATAAAATAGAGAAAATTCCTTAGAATATCTTTTAAATGACCAATTATAAAATAATGTAAATTTTACCGTTAGACGTTTTCTTCACTTTACCGTGACCGCAAAAACAAATAAAAAACCAACAAAGTCGGAATTCCTTGAGTAAACAAATTCTTTCACAATGGTGCATAGACACTACATCTTTATTGAATAAAAGTACCTATGTCTATATGTCTATATCCTCGATGAACTGTAAAGGATGGCGCCTTATTATAAATGACTCCTCGAAGGTCATTTACTTATTTATGGAGGGAGTTATAAACAGATATATACCAGGATCCTTTGTTTCAAGGATATTATGTTTTTAAATAGTGAAATTCAATTTACCGAAGTTGGCAACGGTGTTATTAACAGTATAGGCGTGTAAATACTGACGTTGTCCCTTGAGCTCCTTACACCTAATTGGTACTGGGAAGGTGAATCGAGACAATAATTAACTTCTTCTATCGACTTTTTTTACTGTCTGTAATTTACAATAATTGAATTTAATTATCATTATTAGCATATTAGAAAAGTTAATATGATTTATCGGTCTGTTTGCATGTATCAATGAAGCTAAATATTATATATTTAAAAATATTAGTCTTTCTCTGGAATCTTTAGTTATTATAATTTCAGAATCATAATTATCAAATTAACTTGTATCAAAGTTAATTATTATATACGATCTTCTTAAATTAGATTTATTCAGGAGAGAAATGTGAACTTGTTTCTATAAAATCCGATATAGGTCTACTCTTGCTAACATAAGACTTCCCGTAACACAACTTTACATGAAAAGTTATAATGAGTAGCTGACAGTAATACGAGGGACATGCTGAAGAGACTTTTACTACAACTTGTATCTTCTTATAAAAATAAGACATGAACTTACTCAAAGGAAAATCAAAAAGTTTAAACTCAAAGCGATAGAGTTCATAACTAATTATTACATCAGAGATTACATTTTGAATGATAAAATATTAATAAATTAGTAGACACGAATCTTTTATTAGATAAATTAAATTTTGTCAGTCGATTTACGCATTGGAAGAAATTTTTAAAAATAGTTTTATACCTATTTACAATTGTTAATTATTTAAACAGCTGAGCTTGACAATGATATCTGATTTTAAGACGGAAAATGAAAAGATTTTCTTTTTCCTTTTCTCTTTCCTTGAAATATCGTGCATTTTAATATTGAATTTCAAATATCGAATATCTTTACTAAAAGCATTCATTTATGCACATAAGAAGAATAATTAGACATACAATTTTGTTAAAATGGATCTTGAATAGCTTTAAACACATTTTGTATTATATAGCCAAGTTTCATTGAAAATGTTTCTTACGAACACATTTTAAACTGTGTTAAGTGCAAATAATGCTCCTTACGTAATGTTAATGTGAGTAATAAATAATAGTATACTTCAGAAAAACGTAGTAGTCATTAATTAGAACTTTCGGTCCTTTAACGAGGAAATTGCTTTGCTTCATATGGTACAATAACTTCATTAACTTCTCCTGAACTTTCCGTTCGTTTGTGGTTGATTATTAAATCTTGGCAGTAGAGAATGAAGGAGCAAGTATGGTATCTTCAATTTCGTCTAGTTTGAAATTACTCGTTCTCATCGTCAGCTTAAGAAAAACATCCATTTCGTATTCTAATCAAAGTCTTCCAGCTTCCTTCCTTGTGGCAATGAATTTCAAGTCCTGAAAAATAATCAAAGTATAAGTAAACAGTCTTTTGCAAAGAAAATACTGATTTAATTTAAATTATCGCCTATAATGGATTCTTCAAACTTTGAAAGCATTGAATTCTTTTAGAAAACATTACACACATTTCTTATTATGGGCGTTTATGTCAACAAAGTACTTAATTTAAAATAATAAATTTTACTAATGAATTCTTATAGCTTAATATGAACTATTTTTTGTTTTGAAACAAAATATATATTTCATTTGCAACATTTATTATTAGTAATTGAATATTACTTTGACCAATTCCTAAATATTTCTTCTATTCTGCCAAATTCTATTAAAATTGGGATTACAATATAATTAATTTCAAGTTATTAGTATTACTAAACATATACATTTATAAAGTTTTTATACCTTGCTTTATCTAGTCCAGGTTTTTAGTCCAATTATATGATTAATGTTGAACATTCGTTAATTCTCAGAAAGTCGCACCTGTTATGCGTAGATCCTCTCATAAGATAAATTACGAGAACCATGCGTTATCGACAGAGATGCTGGTGCTATAGATGTGAAATAAAAAAATTTAATTAATGGGAGAATATTGTCAGACAATTAATCAAACTTCAAGCCTACCTTTGTTCAATAAGCTATCCAGTCTCCTTATTTGGTTGAGAGTTTCATACTTTTCTAGAAAATCTAAAATGATTTAATTATATATCCTTACATAATGAAATTAGGAATAATTACTAATAATTTGTTGTTTTATTTTACAGTTTCAAACCAACATCGCTTTTTAATCAAAATATAATTTTTGAGGGTAAGTCTTCAACTCTTCAACATTAAATGATAGTAATCCAGCATCATTTTTAAAAGTGAGTTTTGTTCAATTCTTAGTCAGCTTTTTAAAATGAATATTCTTTCCAGGGTAGAAATTGGCAGACTATTGTCATTCAATTTATATAAAGAAAAATATAAAGAAAGAAAGGTTTATTGAAGTAGAAAACAATATTTGAGAAAGTTTCTTTAAAGCTTTGCATTTTGCTAAAAGTTCTTTGTATACATTTTTGGAACTCTTCATTTATTTGAAGAATTCTTTTGGTTTGAATTATTGAGTATTTTTATTTTATATTATATATATTTATCCTGTATTGAAATTATTTTATAATCATTTGTAGTAGAAATGATTTGAAGCAATGTAAATGAAAAGAAAGATATATTAGTGAGATCAATTTGAATTGTAAGTAGTGATGCTTGATTACTAGATTATATTACTATAAGATGATGAGATTATTTTAGGATTGTTTTGGATAATGAGACATTTTGGTTTGTTTTGACTGTTATATTATAAATAGAATAATTGAAGTATGGATTGTAGATGTGATTTGAAAGAATTGAAATGAAAAGGAAGCAAGATATACAAGATGATTGAGGAATAATTGAAGGAGATTGAGAGAAAGAGAGAAAGGAAGAATGGGGTGATAGAATAGTAAGATCAATTTGAGTTTTAAATACTGATGCTTTATTTTATATAAAGTATTGTATAAATGTATAAACGCTATAAATACGTGGTATCTATCTATGGTGGTGGTGGGGTGCTAGTCGTGATCGCAAAGAAAGGGTATGACGAGGGCGGGCGGGGTCAGGGGCCGGCGGCGGCGCGCCATCTATGTACATTCATTCACTCACGGGAACGGCTGACCTACCATAATCTACCGGTCTCCTTCACTAACATAACACGAGTACATGTATAGCATATATATATACGAATAAACGGTATACAGATATACTATAGTTTGTGGTGTGTATGTATACACTTATATATATGTGTGAAGAAGAAGAAGAAGAAGAAGTAGTAGTACATATGAAAATATATACTATATAAAGAAGACATATATGCGCATGGACGAGTATGTGATAATAATATGTATGCTTGGGTGCAGCAGTGAGTATAACAACTGTGAGGTACAGGGTGCAAGCACCAAGTGCCTCATCTCGAGGGGTGGTGGGAATAAAAAAATATAATAATGTGCGTGAGAGCGGCGGCCTACGAAAGATGGAACACGTAAGGTAGAGTATGGAACAACAATGGATGTTCAGAAAACAGAACAAGCCCAATTGTTCCGCTCGTGTGTAAGCGCCAAAGCTCGTCCATTAACTGATGGTACATGAATACATCACCGAACCAATGTGATGTGTAATTGGAGCACAAGTGGGGCAGTTGAATGTCGAAAAATCGCCGATGCTGACAACTGGCAGGTTAGGCGCTCGCGGTCTCAGGATGAACGGGAATTGACTAAATTTTCCTGGATCCCAACTACCGGAGGGATCTCGGCAAGGATCGCGACGCGCGGTTACCCTGGATCGGTTCGCCCGTTCCCCCTGCCAGAGCAGGTGTCGATTTGACTCTCTTCTGTCCCACTGGCCGTGTCTCCTTGGAGGATGTCCGAACAGTCGGACTGACTATCACTGTGTGACTGACTGACTACTTCGGTGTGTCTCATGCTCCTTGGTTCCATGGATCAAGCTTTGGGAAGAAGACGTTGAGCGCGTTGAGGATCATTGACCGGTATAACTGTGGAAGGTTGCCGCCGTCGCCGAGCCGAGATCGCTGAGGTGTTGACCCGTTTACCACTTGCCAATGCCTCCGGGGATGATAGCTCCGTGGGAGCCGAGTCCGGCGTGGATGGCACCAGATGGTCCGTTGATCACAGCAACTCCGGCGTCGTGTCCGCCAATTCCTCCAGCGATGCCACCACCTCCTCCGATGACAGCGATGGCTCCTGGGCCTCCAAGACCAAGACCTGCATCAAGACATTTTCATTATGTTAGATGATGAATCATTTTTCAACTAGTTCATTTTCAAGAAGTAATAAAAAAATACTCACCTCCAAGACCACCTCCGGGAGCAGCAGCAGCGGCGGAGCCAGAGCTACCGTCGTCACCGTTGATTCCACCGGATCCGGCGTAGAAAGCAACACCACCATAGCTGGGTCCAACGAGGTTAGCGGTAGCCTGGGATGGTCCTACGAGGGTGGCAGTTCCTTGGGATGGTCCTACGAGGGTGGATGGTCCGGCAGCGGGTCCAACAAGGCTGGATGGTCCAGTACGGGGTCCTCCAATGGATTTGGCTCCTTCTTGGGGTCCAACGAGGTCTGATGGTCCAGTTTGGGGTCCTACGTTAGCCTTGGGTCCTTCTGCGGGTCCAATGTCAGACCTTCCACCGAGAACTCCTCCGGAGACGATTTGTTGGACTCCTGCGGAACCAGCAGCAGCAGCTGCTCCTGCGGCGTAGCTGGCACCAAGACCACCGGATCCCAAGCTGGATGCACCACCCTGAAGGGAAGCTGCGGTTCCAGCACCAGCGGCGAGTCCACCACTGAGACCAGCTCCTCCGTGTCCACCTCCAAGACCACCTCCATAGCCACCACCGTAACCTCCGTGGCTAAGACCGGGGTGAGCCGATGCGACGGCGAGGCATGCGAGAACGATCTGCAAAAACAAGCAGAAGCTTTAGCACTTTCCTCTATCCAGTCGTCCGGATGATTTCACTATAACCGAGTGCTTCTCAGCAAAGGAAAGCATTCACTGATCGATAAAGGACTTTTCACTAGAGATAACACGTTTCAGTGATCGCGTATGGAAATGTCAGACTTGTACTTCCTTTTTTTTTATATATATATATATATTTACTTCTCGAGTTTAATCTTAGTATTCAATTCGTTCACGGAAGCGTTGTATAGTAGTGCGCGATCTTGATGGGCAAGTGCTAGCGATTAAAGTCTAGCATAATGTGCATAGATCTGATGTGCATAACCGCTTTCACTTTCAGTACACGTGGTCAGCAGGAACCCGGTAACCGGTTAAATGTACATGAAATATTGATGATTATTGAAATGAATATTCTAATAAGTGAATTGAAGAGAATTGTAAAAAAATAGGCAAAAGAATTGAATATAATTGAAAAGGAAAGTTGATTGACAGTATTTAGTTGCTTGAAATGAATTGAAATCAAAGACTATTATTGAGACTAGGTAGAATTGCTCTAAGGGTCGTTATATCATAAAACAGTAATAAGCAAGCGGCACAGTACAAGAGAGTGAATTTATATGGTGCGGTAACGTTTCGTAATTGGAGTGATAGTGCACCGATTGCATTTTCGCATAGTTAACGATTCGCGCCGACAGCCTCGGTCACCGCCACGCCTAGCCGGACCATATTAGGGGAAAAATTCTCGAGAGCTGGTTAATAGAGTGACTGTGAGCTTTAACCAATCGCATGCACTGCATTACGATCTTTGCTAGAAAAAATCGCGAGATTCGATTTTATGCAATCTTGGTAACGTAATCCGCGAGTCGCACGAGATTCATAATTAATCGTGTCTCGTTACCGCGAGCTTTGTAAGGTAGTAACTTGAGGATGGAGGACAGACTGCTTTCGCGATCTAAGTTTGAATTACAGGATTCTAGAAGTTAATCCGTACTTAAAAGAGAATGAAATCTCTATTCGAGGAAAAATCGCGACGTAAGTGCAAAAATACGGAAGAAGTGAGATTTTAGAAAGGAATTTATGTATTGGAAAGAGCAACTTGAATTTTTCTGGTTATAAGACTTTCGTGAGAATGTCCCCGACTGTTAGATAAATTATTAGAAGCCGCGATACATGTGTCACGCCCTCTTCTAGGAAATGCAACAGAAATGGGCGTATAGACTGAAATTATGCATATCTAACGAGCTCTACAACTTTCACATCCCGTTCGCGCAGCTAAGGATCGGTTGCAATTTTCGTTTGAGACTTTATCTTTAGAAATTGAGAATCAAGGAGAAAATTAGAAATCGAAAATTGAGATGATTTGAATTTTGAGATTTGACTTTTTGAATTTGAGTAAGAAATGCGTTTTCGCGGTTTCAGAATGAGCACGTTGGTAGTTCTCAGATTGTGCAATCCATTGACGGTTAGTGAATGAAGATGTACCGAGGACAACGAGTCAACCGGTGACTCTTGCTTCTCAATGATGATCCTACTACGATTTATATTACTACTACCACCGTTAGAACCCGAACCGGTTTGCGAGAGAGTGATTCTTCTTTTATGAATGAAAATCGAGTTGGAGAGGAGATCTTGCGGTTATTTCTTTGTCATTGAAAAGCTACTGTAGTGACACTGAATTGAATTCGCAATGTGAAGAGCAGTTCAAAAAAAAAGATATAATAATTTCTTCAAAACATTTTCGAATTATCAGCAATATCGAATTTTCAAGTTTCTTTTGCAAGTGAATCTATATTCTTGAAAACAATCTTTAAAAATGAGCTATATTCTTATATGGAAATGTTGAGGATATTTTGAAAATTGAAATTCAAGTCAGATCAGAGTGAATCGAAAATACTGACTGATGATTGAAATGAATTTGGAAAAGAGCAAAATTTAAAGTTAGATATCAGTAGTGACAAGAGAAATAAGAAAAGAGTATGGAAATTCGGAAAATTGGAAAACAACCCCAGATAAACAACCCCAGCTGAACAACCCCGGTGAATACTCACAAAGGCCTTCATGATTGTTTGGTTTGTGTGTGGTGGGCTGGTAGTCCGGTGAATGACTGACTTAGGCTGGGTCCGTGGGCCTTATATACTCCTAACTCTACTCTGGCCACGCTCCACAATCACCATCCTTTCGAAAGCCGCGCACCGACCACCCTCCTCCCCGCTGAGAAAAACCATAATCCTCCTCGTGCCGGTGGTCGTCCACCCATAGGTAAGGGGAGGGTGGTGCAGGCGGACGGTCACCAGCAAGGCAGGAATAAGTTCGATATAGGTGGTTCTTTACTTCGTCTTGCCCGTCAGTCGAGACTTGCCCTAGTCCTCCTCCTTCCCTCCAACACTGTAGCATGCTGCACAAGTCGGTACCGAGACCAAAGACTGCACCAAGTGCACCACACTTCTGATTACTTCAATTCTTCTCAAAGGATTCATCTTCAAAAACCACCATCTATTCATCTTTAATAAATCATGATCTTCTCTGGCTCATCTTCCATAAACCATTTATGTGGTGACTTATCCTCAATGGCTATCACGATGTTAAAGATGGGTTCATAATTATTGATAAGATGAATGATGCTCATTAAAATAATAGACTAATTGTTATCAGACAACTACTTGTTTGCTTATATTACTTCTAAAAGGGTTTGGAAACAGGGACCAAGATCAATCTCTTGATTATTTTCATCAGTTTTCATTGATTAGTCGGTATATTCCTTTGACGGGAGACTAATAAAAAGTAAATAATTGTAATTTGCAGATTTAAGAGGAGATTGTCGCCAAACCTTATGAGAATAATTTTCCCTCCTTCTAATTGAATGATGTAATCCTCTTTCAGCATTGCAAGATAATCAGCATAATAATAAGTATCATTGATCCCTATTTCGTATTTCGAAAAATCTGCATTACTGATATGGAAAAAACTTAATAGTAATATTCGGAAAGCTGTTTATTTCGAAATTTCGCTTAGTCAATTTGTCTTGGAATTCAGACTATCAGTCTTGAGTAAATTGTCTCTGAGAAGCATATTCAGTGTCATTTTTTTAGTCGGGATTATCAGGAGTGATTTAAAATCTCGTGAGAGGATAGAAATCGTGAAAGAGATAAATTTCATGTCAGACAAATTCTGACTACTGAGATTCACTTTGGTACTTGTTGCTTCACGACTTACACTTTTCTTCTTATCTCAAGCTCACAAACTCATTATTTAGGATCGCTGTAAATCCCCAACTTTTTGAATTCTACTTTAGATGACGTATTCAATTTCCTTCACAGTTTCATTCCTAGAGTTAATTTGATTTCTAGAATTACAAAAATTAATCAAACCAGCTATCATTTCAATTAAAGTGTTTAAAATCTTTAAAGCGTGTTATTCCCTTTTGTTCTTTTATTAAATATAATAAACGTGAATTATCTGAATCGAATTGTTGAACAATGACCGTGAGCTATTTATTTTCAGTCTCTAATATAATTGTAGAGAAAAATTACAGGTTTAACTATGTTTGACTAATAGTTTCCCTTTGTTTCAGCTTAGAGTGACCCCTGTCTTTAAGAGACATTCATATCATGCAAAAATAGTTCATATGAATTACAAGTGCACTGAAAATACGTAAAACTACAATTTCTTAAGTGGCTAAGAGGCCTGAATTCTTTTCTAAACAGTTTTTGTACCACCGTCACCGCTCGTTACTTCTTACATCAACTCAGTAAATGCATACTGATATAATTATTTTTTCTTTGCTGGACAGATGAAATATCATAAATAAAATACATAATAAAAAAATCGACAAATACTTCTTTATTATTTTTACAATTTTTCTAAATGACTGATTACAAAAAATCCTTGACAATTGATAATGATGAATAATCCTGAATGATGAGGGCAGATAACATTAATTTAAATTGTCTCCAACTCATTGACAACAGACTCCTGAAAAATGACGAGCCATTCATAATTGGATCATCTTCCTTTTTTGCATAGCACAATTTTTTTGGAAAGTATCTCATGACACAAATTTACTATTCGTATCATTAATGGCAGAAAGTGAAAGCTATTATATTATTTCGAAAACGACAAAAATGTGAAAACTGGGTGCGTATCTTTTTCCTTGACAGCCCTGACCGGTTTCGATGGGTAAATATATAAGCAGCATGTTGGCAGTGCAGAGACGGTCTTTCGTTCTCAGACACCCCCGAGTTTCGACCGCGCCTCGATACCAATTGGTAGAAAGTAATCACTGATACTGGCTCTATCACGCGCTAGCACGGATTAGTTAATTAGTCGTCCTTATCGACATACGTGAACGATAAATACCGAGAATGTGTGCACTGCAATACACGCGTAGTACTCATCGACGCGTGCATACACCTTTGGTCACGCTCACTGATATTCTTCATTTATTAAAATTGACTCCGCATATTTAAAGCGATTTAATTAGATTCGCGCGGCTATGTGTTATTCGAATTCGAGGGTTAATTAATTAATTAATTACACTTGCAACGCGCAGTCGCACATTTCTTATTCGCTAATAAACAGAAGGTATTTTAGAAACTTTTTCAAGTAGAGGAATTAATGATAGTTAATACAATTTTAAAGAGCTAAATTCAACGCGCCAGAATTTATCAAGTTTTTATGAAAATTTATTAAGTCTACATCTATTTATTTGACAGTACATTTCAGTAGAAATGATTTTTAACATTGTTCATTTGCATTGAAGTTACCAGAAATTAAGTAAAACAGTGAAAAAGTGTGTCAATTGCTTAGTAAAAAAAAATTAAATAAAGAAGTTCTAAAATTTTTAATCCAAATTGATGAATCAAAGAATTAAAGAAAACCTTGAAAAATTTACAAACATACAATTGTTTTTTTGCTTCGCGTATTCGACTAAAAATATTATTAAGATCTGCATTTTTCTCTTCATGAAAGTTCTAAACTTTTTTCCGCGAACTTCTAATTAGTTCATTTGTAAAAGCACCTTACGCTCAAGTTGCTCGTAATTTCATCAGCTCGTTCGTTGGAGCGAATTGTCGGTACTTCGAGGTCGATAAATTGATCAATATATCTAGTTACGGTAGATGAAATGACTTTCTTCGGTGAAAATCGATCGATATTGCATGCGACACTTCGTGAGTCGAATAAAAATAAGGAAACTCTATCATTAAAATTGCGTAGTTGATTGACATTTTTTCGAAGTTGTATACTTGCCTCGCATTAATGAAAATAATATCTCTAAATTAAACTGAAAATTCTAATAAAAATTCTTTACATAAAAATACAGAAGCAAACTAAAATTATTATAACTAATTTAAAATGACAGTTCTTAAGCTTCACTGAAAATATAAAACATGCATATGATAAAAGTTGCATACATATTCCAAAAGGAATATGTAATATTTCTATCGCTTCCTGATTGTTACATGACTGTCATATAACTAGTGAGTTAAACATGCAATGTCAAGTATTTCTCAATATTTTTGTTCACCAACATTTAATTAATGTAAATTTTCTGAATAAAATATTACAATTGGTTTGTATATCAGATTTTTATGAGAAAGTCATGAAAAGAAAGTATTAATGATGCTTTTCACAATAAATTCTCCCTTACAACATTTGATTATTTTAAAACAGTTTTTTATTTAGAAGAGGAGATGATTCTGAAGTTGAGAATTTTTAATCAGATAACCACAAGCCATTTGTATAAACGTAAATCCACCTTAAATGAAGTTTAGCAGATTAACTTCCAACGGTCACCTGTGTCGTTGAATTGAATGTGTAAAATGACTTTATAACAAGAAGTAATTCCTTTAATTAAAATTAATCGTCCAAGTAATCTCTGAATAGTACAACGTGGCTTGAAGATCCAGAAGTTTATCCAGAGGATGAATTTTAATCAGAGGTACTTGAAGGAGTTTAGGAACACTACTTTAAAAGACTTAGGGCCTCTGAACTTAATTCACTGGGTAAGGAGGATGTCACGAAGCGAGCGCCAATTGAAACTGAAAACTAAATAGAGTATATTCAAAACTTGAAAATTCTCATTAGGGTTTCATTAAGGTTTCGTTAAAGCTAAATAAAGTTTTCTTAATATTTAGTAACTTTCAGAGATTACCATGGATTTTTATTCTTCTGCAATATCCTCTACGTTTTTCATAAAGACCGATCGATTCATTTGATAATCTTCATTGCAGCAGCTAAAAATTGAGTTATTTTACCAATTCTTCTGCACTTGAAATTGTTTAATATGTAAAAGAAGTATGCAGCTACTTCAGTAGTTCATCTTTGATGTCTTACATCAGAAAGTGCGCATATACATATATATCTCTCTATGAGGTACCCAGTGGAATCGTTCCGGCTGTGGTCAGACGCCCTTGTCTGACCCTGACTGAGCTGATGAGAGCGGCAAAACTTTTCTTTACCTTGTTACCTAACAGAAGTCAAAGTAAAGAAAGAGAAAAGCATTTCTATTGCACTAAAGCATTACAATTATCTTATGCTTCTAAATATTACTAAATTGATCTAAATTGAAATTATATCTTGAGTGATTTTAATAATGAAGCACTTTTTATTTTTAAAAGAGAAAGACTGCACAGAGTTATCTTCATTTAAGTTTCATTCATGTTTTAATCAGCAAAAGAGAAGTTATCAGTTATGAAAGAAAATTCGACTAGCGCAACGTCAATAAAGATTCAGTGTAAATTCCTACCACCGCGAAAAAAGTAGGATGAATCAAAGTGGAAATAAAAAGGCAGACAGTTTTTCCTCGCGAATTCGAGCTGCGCGGTGTACTTAAGCGAGTAATTCGATAATAAAATGTACGAGCATGCAAACAGATTCTTTCGCTCCAATTTTTATGTAACATGACGATTTTAAACCTCCAGGTTCTCGGAAATTATATTATATTACAAACGGTAATAAAACAGCTTAATAAAATGTTAATAAAACAATGTACTATCATTTTTGTTAATTAGAAATCATTGGATTAGGAATAATTTATTATGAAAATAATATCATTCAATGACTCGACATTGCGGTATTTTATGGCGCAATCGAGATTGAAAATTTGGAGATTACATGGACGATATAAACGGAAAGTAAGGTAAAATGTGGGAAAGATCGATCAAATACTTTTGTACGTCTGGTCAGTCGACCGTCTACCATACATTCGATGACTTAGCTGGAAAGTCTCTTACGTAATTGGTGGAACAGAATAACGCAGACCTACTACCGTGCTTCCCATCATTTCCGTATTGTCGGTTGGCTGTGACTTACATTGTAAAGTGTTTGCAATATTTTATCCAGGATTCTGACTAGGCTTAAATTAAAGATATTCAGGTGTTACTATGTGAATTACTTTACCAAATGTGGATCAATCTTGATTTTCTCTACCAATTTGAGAATATAATTCAAATTATTTCTGTAAAAATAATATAACAAGTGATTGGTTTCAAAATTCTTTGTTTCCATAAGTTACAAAAAATCTGTGACCTAATTTTTGAAAAGTAATATACAGAGAATTCTATATTTAAAGGTGAAAAATCTTTTCAACGAAGCATGTAATTTTTATAATTTGAAGCAATATTTTACTTCGTAAATGACAAAGAAAAGCGGTTCATTTTGCAGACCTTGGTTTCTTATAAGCATAGTATAACTATACGAGTCTGTGGAAATACACGCATATAACGTTGTTAGCAATCAACGAGAGAGGAGTGATAAATTCTAGGCATCTAGAACTTGCAAACATGATATCAACTCCTTGTTCTGATTTTTCTCGTCTAAAGTGACTTATTAAAACAGGATTTAGCAAAAAAAAAAAAAAGATATAGCTCTAGTCAGTTTCGCAAGTATCTTTCGGTTCTTCCTGCTCTATTTCTGACTTTCTATTTCGTAGTCTTACTTATTTTTTATGACCTATCAATATTGTATCAAAGCTGAAAGGTGACTAAAGTCACTCCGTTTTCACATTAAACAGGACTTTCCTTATCCAGGGTTTGATACAAAGAAGCAATCGTTAAACTATCTGAACTTCAAAGGCTTGTTTCTTGTGAAATTTTTATTTTTCAATTTTATGGATAAAAATGAAGATTTTGAAATTGATTAGATAAGATAGTATATATTTTCGTTCTAAAAATCATTATCTGAAAGGTTAAGGGTTACCTACAACGCCCATATAAATATAAATATACTTATTGTATAAAAACGAAGATAGTGTTGTATCTATCTATACATTCAGTAGCTGAGATTGTGGAACTACGGCGAGTAAAGTCGGGACCGTAAATTATTGCCCGTTGTCTATCGGAGGAAAACCTGTGACCCACGTTCAATCCGAGCCAGGCGCTTTCCAAAGATTACGAGGCGGCTTCCTAACTCGGAACGCGCAAATGCAACTCGCATGTAACTGTAGCGGTAACGCGTAACGCGAATCAAGTGTGATCCAAGAGAATATTCTACGTCAGACGATAAAAAGTGTTACCAATAAGAAAGAATGAAGATCGGTGAAACCTGAGGCAAGAAGAGAAAAAAAGAAAAAATGAAAAAATAAAGCAAATAAAGAATCCAGGACATCGAGGGGAAAGGAATTCATTTATAAATTAAAGATTACTTCAAGAAGAATGACTTAAGAATGAATTACTGCAAACCTATAATACAGTGAAATTAAATAATTTGATTCGTGCCTAAAGTTCCCACGTGCTTTGAGAAGCAACTTAGTGATGTGAAAGGAATGTCATTTAACTGTGTATTAATTACTTTTTATTAGTGATTAATATTCATATCTTTACATTTTTATATTAGAAAGTGACAGTTATTTATAAAATTTCAAACTGAATCAATGATTCAATCAATTAAGTCCTATTAAGTTTCCTCTTGAATTGCGAGTGGTAAAAATCTTTTACAGTAATTACATAAAATGAATGATTAAATTAAAGTATATCCCGAAGAATTTCCGGGTTTATGATATACTTTATACGAAAAATACGAGAGAAAATTGGTTTAGAGGAGATTTCTGTAACAATTTTATTTTGAACGATTAAATTTACGAGGATCATAAAACAATGTTTTAGACTTACATGAGTCCTTCCTTTAATACATTTTCGCATAATTCGCTTCTTTTCAAATAAATCGAAAGTGCACGGAACCTACCTAATTATCTGACATGTTTTACATCACGCGCTACATAGTCTTGGGTTCCGTAATACGCTCATACATACTATCGTATCGGCAACTTCTCAAGGCACGACATAAATATTACCGTGTTTCGCTAGGAGAGTAGGAGATCGCTATTAAAACTCAGTAGTTCGTAGCAGCACACATTTCACTTGACAGCTAGTGAGTAATTTCCATTCCCAAAGGGTGACAGCGACGTTCTTAGGTGTATGCATTCACCCTTCAATTAGTGGTTAATAAAGTGTAATGTGTCGTGCAAGGGACACTATAATACTTCCTAAGATTGAAGAACATGTCACTTCATCAATAAAAACAGAGTTATGAGACGCACCATATAATTTCAAGCTATTATCATAAACCCCACCTTATAGTATTGCAAAGACATTATTTTAATTTGTTTAACAGTTCTTTCTCACGAGTAAAACAAATTTACAATGGAATATTTTTTATTCGGTCCTGTATACTTATTTCAGATATCGATGAAGGTAAGTTGATTATTTAAAAATCAATACTGATAGATCATTGCAGTTTATTTTATGGTAACAAATTTAAAGCTTCAGGTAAATTTTATACAAAATTTATAACTCTGAAGCCTATTTTTCTAACTATATGCAGTGTTAGAAAGTTCTTGAAAGATAATGTACTTTCTCACTTACTAATGTAAATGAAATTTAAATTCCTGGTAATTGGAGTAAACTTCCGAAAAGGTCACCACACAATTTGCATTGTCCCTTTTAATTCGTATAAGAATAGAAAAGTCTTTGTTCCTCTAATGAAATTTACATTCATTAAGTATCTCAAGGAAGGGCTTTAAAAAACGATTTGAACAAGAGATGTAGATCTTATTTAATGTCGTTGAATAAAAGAAGGGATCCAACTGAATCATTTGATAATTTAATCGTCTTACACATCTGAAACAAAACAATTCTGATTACTTTCCCTTTCTTCTTTGAAGCTCGCACTTAATAATAATAAATAGCGAGGGAGTTGAAAGACAATGAGATAAATTGTCTATAGAAGTTATCTGGGAATCGTTGCCTGAGTTCCACGCACCGAGCAATCTGTGCCGTTCTCACTGGGGCCCTAAACGTCCAAACGATTACAAGCCATAAAGACAAGGCAAAAACACACGACGACAGAGGTAGGAGTCAGTTTAGGGAAAGGTGGAGTTGAGTTGAGATACGTGCACTCTGTTTATTAGTATCGGCTCCTTTTACCCGCATTTCTGTGTATAAGTCTCGTACTTATACCTCGGAACTTTTTCGATTCATCTTCCGGTCGTTATAGCCAAGGACAAAGTCGTTCACCAGCGGAATTCATCAGTAAAGAAAGGCAAATGCTTCCAAGAAAGGAATTCCTCGCTTTTCCAATTTTCGCAATACAGGTTTTCTCCAAGTAATTCCTTTCCTAATCATTGGTCATTTTTCACTGAAGAAACACTAGTATTAGTCCAACACTCCTAATGGCGAATCCACTCTGAAACTTGGAATTAAGCAAAAGTGTATGAGTGTCTCGGAAATTTTGATTTATAACATTTTTCAAGCCACTATTTCAGTGAGATGGCTTTTATATTATGTAATAAAATTGACAATTATTTGTTTACGCCTTATTTAATTAATGTCCCATAAAAACTGATAGAGTATGCATTGAATATTGCAGGCTTATACTTTATGTGTCTTTTATAAGACGCTGCGTTTTCTCGTCAGAATTTTCCATTGTTAATATTGTTATTATTATTAAAATTGTAATGTTTTAAATCAATGATATCAAATTTGAAAACAGGTATTATTATACAAAACACATATAACAGTAGAACTTAATGTTGAAGTTATAAATGCAGTTGTTGGGAATTATTTTTGGATTTATACACTCGACTTGGAGTGTTGTAATTGAAGGAAATACTCATTTTTAATACTGTTTACTCTCTCACAACTCTCTCTGCTTTTAAGCTCTGGTTTTGTTTTGCACTGCAGAGCTTCTAAAATTCAGTGTAAAATGCTTGTTTATGAATAAAACACACGGAAACAGCTAGAGTATTAAGTAGAATTATTTGTTATGTTCCAATGGAGATGCAATAAGACAGAATACTAATGTGTGAGATTCACTCATTTTCGAAAATGTGTATTTAAAGGGACAAAATGATTTCGTATAATAATAAATATATTGCGAATGAATAAATTCAAATTGTAAAGATTGTGTGTAATTTTAAATGTTACAATCCCTTTTCTGTAAACTCTATAAATATCTTATTTAGATTAAAAGTTGTGCCACAGCTATGGTGACATTTTCAAAAATATGGGGTGTGACATACCATAATTATCAACTGTATCCACTTTCACGAATATTTTGCTTCTAATTAACACCTGATTTTGACATTTTCTAAAAGAACCAGTTTTTCAATGAACCGCAACTGAAAAATGTTGCACTGAACTGGAACTTTATTTGGGATCTCATTGGAATTCCATTGGGATTTCTTTTTACTAAAAAAATAACAATGATAATACCATCATAGAAACTGCACTGAGAAACTTTGTGTTAGAAAAATTACTAATATTGATACCAAGTAGGGGCAAAATCCAAAAATTGAGACATTTTCATAAATAGTAAAATTTATTATTTTCTGTATTAAAATGTCTCAATTTTGGGATTTTTCCCCTACTTGCTATCGATATTAGTAATTTTTCTAACATAGAGTTTCTCAGTGTGGATTGAATGATGAATAAAATTATGAAAAGTCTCGCGCCCAGCATGGTGCCTCGAAATTAGAGTTTTGTTGAGTGAAGCTATACCAAAGTTAACGCGTTCAGTAATTTTCGAGGGTAATAAACTTGTGGTGCCACAAAAGTGCGACCACCAGCCGGCGTTTCCTGCATCGGCAACATTATGTAAATGAAACGCAAACCGCGAGGGGGTTCACATACAATGACTCTCTGTGAGTAAGTACATAAATATCATTATGTGTGCAATCGAGGACTAGCGTGGTGTTATAAACGATAGACAGCAAAGGTAGAAGAAAATAACTCTCACATAGTTCGCCCGTCAGAAGTTTTATAAATAGAATCAATTGCCAAGTTAGAATTTCCAACGTTTTCATTATTGAAAATCTCGCACAAGTATTAACTTCTCAGTGTCTAATAAATACTTGCGATCTCTCGTAAGATAAGGAATATAAGATTAAGCATGAACAAAATACTGATGAATGCAATAAGAGAAGAGGTCAGCATGTTGCGAATCATGGGAACGATGAGGCTAAGGTCAAACACACGCCTTATAGCGAAAATTAGCGCGTTTGTATAAAGAAACTCTTCAGTTGGTAGGAATAGTATTTCTTCTCTGTTGGTGTGTTCAGATTGGTGTAATGAGCAAGTAACTCGTTCACTTTTGCATTACGCAAGAACCGCGCCTAAGATACGTCGGGCTACGTGTTAGTAGGCTGTTGGTAACTCGTATACACGGCGACAGAGTATTTTGTGGGATGTAAATTTACCTTCCGTTGAATCTCCTTTACTCGTATTTTGCATAAATGAAAGATGAGGGATAATAAAAACTTAAGCTAAATTCATAAACTTGATCATTTTAGATGCAGATAGATGAAGTTCGTAGTTGCTGTGTTCTAAGTTTGAATTAAGTATGTGTAATAGAATATATTAATTTGTTCAGCCAAGAAAAAGAAAAGTGTATTGACAACTTTTCGTTCTTCACGAAATAACTGATATTATCCTTTCATAATTTATTAATAAAACAGTTTAAACAAAAAAGTACAGGTATTAACATATTTTATGATAGTGAAAGTAATAGAGAAAATGGTAATTATCAAAATTATTCATGTTGTCCTCGTATGACAGAACTTTCTGATAAAATTGCAAATATCTAGAAGTAACTGCTATTGAACGATGAAATTATAGTTTACTTCCATGTGTTCAAGACAAATTATGCGCATATGAAGGTAAAAGCAAAAAATCACTGAGTATAAGTTTAAAAAATGCAAATTAATAAAATAATTATGTAATACAACACCACAACTTAAGCACATGTTAGCATAAGCGGGAAATTACAGTATTATACAAACAAATTATAAATTATTCTTCCAAAACTAATATTTAAATAAAATTTATATGCTCTAGTAATTCTGTTTGCAGGAGGGCTGGAAATGTGCACTATAATTACTTCATACGTTGATAAAATATAATGCAGGAGTAAAACTTTTGAAACGTTGATTTTTTGAAATGAAAATGAAATTCTGTACTTTTGAAGACTGATGGGAAGACGGAATCGAAATGAGATCTGAATAGTGATTGAGATTGAAGGTTTGGGGTGAAACAAGAAAAAAAGCAGTAATAGATTTCTCTGTGCCGACGTCCACTTCCTAACTTTCCCTGAACGTATCGCGATTCCTAGAACGTACTTTTGAAGGCGTAATCTAAGTAAGTCGTTACCGAGTAATCCGGATGTCCACCTCACACTTACAATTGATTGATAATTGCCTCTTTTGCAAGACTGGGTGAATAGATCGGAGTTTATGAAGCGCTTTAAAATTATCCAGTCGATTGGGTCAAGGTTTATACATCATAAAATTGTTAGAAGAGAATATTGAATTTTTAATCGAATAAATTTTCAACTAATATTATTTTAAGCTGCGTTCCCTTTGACTGAATTGCTCGATGGCATAATGATAATCACTAATTTCAGAAGGTTAATCAAACGCTTGATTTGGATCCATCTATGGTATATCTGCTCAAAGCACACTCAACCTTCGAATTACATCGATTTGCTGCAATTATTAGCATTTCGTAATAGCTCAAAATATTCTGTTGCCCTACAATCGCTAATTATTTTAGAACCTTTGTCTAGTTTAGTCCTTTGAAATTACAAGTTTTTTTCCATTGATCTTTTTACCATTGTAGCATTCATGTAGAAATTTGAAATTTACTGAAGTATACTTGACCTCCATTTTAAATAAAGGATCCTCGAATTAAATGAGAAAATTTTAACCGATACCAGTAATAAACTATTGTAATTTATGGAACCGCGGGAAATTTTTCAATTCTGATCCATCACTTGAAATATTTTATCCGGAAATGAAGTATAAAGAAAATGTTTTTGCTAATCTTTTAAATCGAAGGTTTATGAAATAAGAGATTACTGATTCTTGTTGCAAAAAAAAAAAGAATGTAATACACAGCAGTAGAAATTTAACACGTTGGTATAACCATTCTAGAAACCTTACAAACTGAATGTTGCAATTTTGCTTCGGTGGCTCATAACAGTCTAAAGTTTCGCTGTGTATCCCACAAAATATATTGCAAGTGCAATATTACGCGTTCTACGTACTACGTTTCAAGGCAATTTGACCGCCCAATATCCTAGTTTTCATTACAGATCACCACTACTTTCAGGGGTCATGAGAGTGTCGAATTTTCCGGATATCGAGTTGTCCACTACACTACCAGAGAGAAGTAGGTTTAAATGGTCCACTTAAAGCGTATACAATTTTTAAATGCAAAACTTGAACAAGAAATAAAGTAAAGCTTTCCAAGAATGAGGTAAAAAAAATTAATGCAGTGCATTAATCACATGTATTCCTTTGCCTCTCAGGAACTTCTTTGAAATGTATATAAAAATAGAAATAAATCTAACCGATAAAACGATATAAATTATGAAGTGATAATTTCCTGGCTGAAAGGTGTATTTTTTATTTAATATTTTTTTCTTGCTATAAAAGTATTTATCCATTAGCTACGGTTGTCGGCTTCCTAATTTCAATTATATTGCTGTCTATAAAAGCTTTTTATGTCGGGTTTGCTGAGACCTTCTTATGATCAGATGGTGACAAAAGACAAGGAGGCAAGCAAAAACGTGGAGAAAAGCGCAGTGGCGCTCGACAGCCTTGCCATTGAATTAGAATTTCCGAGTCGTTAATTTCCACGGCCGTCCCGGAAGATTGAATGAACACTGGCCGAGATAGGATGAAGGAAAAAAGTGAAAACCTAGCCTGGTCGTCTAACTGCGCCTTTTTCACATCTGCATTATTCTATCTTTCCTTGCTTCCTTTCTTCCTCATTACTTTTACCCTCACCGAGTTGATTTTTTTCCCTTTATACACGCCCGAATGATTCTCTTATAACCGACTAATCGAGACCTTGCACATTCAACGAACCAGACAATTGCATAAGCGTATTTAGTAATCGATGATACTGCACATGAAATTCAAGAGGAAAATTTACTATTACAATGTATAATGCACAATTCTTACCTAAAACCTTAGCATTTAAATTGATAATTCATCTTTCAGATGAGGGCATATATATTAGTAAGATTCTATATTAAATATTTACTTTTTTTTTGCTATATTGACACCTGGTGGTAAATTTGAAACAGTTGTTTTGAAAAAAGCGCTGATCGTCTGGCCCTACTCTTCTTTTTCTACTTCACACGATTTTATCGATTTTTTGCAACAAGAAAACTTGCTGTGCTTTTCATGGAAATTCATAATAAAATAATAAAGTCACATGATATTTTCCAATAAACCTTATTATTATAAATCTCTAAGCAATTTTTTAAGCCTAAAAAAAATATAGAATAAGTATGTTTGGAATATAAACACTATGAGAAATGAAACATCGAAAAATTGAGATTTTGAACGGTATTCTAATTTACATGAGAAGGAGAGTGGGCTAAAGTAAATATTGCTAAAGGATGCCGACAAGGAGGATTGTTATCGTTACTCCAATAGACTATGGTAATTGAGAAAACTATGGAAACTACATGATATAGGGATACTATTCTCAGAAACATATCGATGATCTATGCATTCTAATTGGAGGTATAAGCATGAATATATGATAATATATGAATTATAACTATGTAGATGAAATATTTTCTGATCTTCGAAAGAAGGAATTTTAGAACATTGAAATTCTGCCAGGAAATTGAGTTAAATAGCATTTGTGTACAATGAGAATCGTTAATGAGCTAGTTCAATACAAAAATATCGTGAAAATGGAAATAGTGTAACATATACTTTGATAATACCTAGGTTGGAGATGTATTGGATTTATACCCTAGTGAAATCAATGAAATTCCTTAAGGGCAAGTTGTATAAATTACCATAAAAGTAAATTTACTCTCTCAATGATTTAGAAAGAAACTACTAATGAAATAGTGTTGACTTTTTTCTAATTCATTTGGTAAGGGTAAGTAAATCAACTCGGTGGAAACTTCTTACTAATTCAAATCGAGAGAGTAGTTTCGCTAACTTTTGATACTAAAAACGATAAAACAAGTATAAAAGAACACAATACAAGAAAAAAACGTTAATAGAGACATGAATGCATGTGAAAATCTGTCATATAATGTATCTTGCTAAGAAATGTGGAATGATCTTGTAAGGAAGTAGTTAAGTACTATTTCCTCTTACTCTAGATGTCTTGTTTCCTTTTTTATCTGGAAATGGCTAGTACTATCGCTAGTTGTGAAAAGCAGAATCAACTCACTCAACTGAATTTTTCATGCATAATATACCTAAAAATTGGAGCACGTTATTTCACTAATTAATGAAGATTTTATTATTCGTATTTTTACCCATAGAGACTGAAATAAAATTACCAACTTTTTATTTAATTCTAATGAAGAAAAGTTAATATTATGGTCGATAAAACTACCCTTTAGGCTTAAATATTTAAGAAAGTGTTCAAAAAGTTGCGTGGGAAAAAAGAAACCTTAAGGCACAGTCGACTGAAGAAATATAAGAAAAGTTTCGTAAAAAAAATAACGAAAGAGTAAAAATGTGTGTCAGTTCGAAACTTAATTAAAACGATTCCAGGAGTTTGTAAGGCTTAGGCTTCACTCCATCAGAAATTCTTTTTTTTCAGCTTTATCAACATTAATTTGCCATCAATGTAAATATTTCACTAACCGATTGAATACACAGTATCAATTATCTCAAGACTAAGAAATTTCGGATTCTCATGCTCGCGTTTGACGCCTTTAAAATTAATGGTGGTGGAAACGTGTCGGTGTCTAATGAAATGGAAAACAGCATTTAGGTACGCGTAAATCTCGAAAAAAAATTGAAACGACTAAACCAAACCACGAACGGACTAGCCGCCAGTTCAGCATGATAACATAATAATGCTTCGAGAAATTCGTTGCGTAAGAATCCCTGTGCTCCGCCCAGGCGATATATACAGGTATATATAAACCCCTTGCATTCGTAGATTCTTTAACGAGAAACCTGCCTACGGAGAGAATAAAATGCAGTTTTCCGTGTGTAATATAAGCTACACAGACAGTCGTTGTATGACTTCGTAACGAAACGCTTGCGATTATCGCGATTATAATTTGCACACGGCGTCACATCGGCCTCGTGTAAGAACGATTAGTTTTAATATCTTTCGCTATCACCAGCTAACTAATGATTAGAGCATACGCAGTTTTTACGCAACTGTAGAGCCTTTAAAAAAAATTGCGTTTGTCGTATGAAAATAGTATATTGATTAAAATGTAAATGATACTATTTAGATGCTAGTGTTTTGTCGGTAAAGAAAAATAGCGTATAATCAATCAGTTCTGAATCAATCAATTTACGTTTTCTTACAGTTGAAGCATGAAGTGAAAATTTCTTGCATGATTATGTAAAAAGGTAAATAGGCCAGTCCAGATATGAAAAAGAATGAAGAGAGAGGGAAAGGAAAACATTTTATAGTAAATTCTGCCCTGAATTAGTTTATGTAACATTTAGTCAAGTATCATATTAAATTGAAAAAAGATAAATGGATTGACTGTTGAATAGTCTGCGGCTCAGTTACAAGTTTTTTAGCATAGATCATTTTTCAGACAATATATTTTAGTATTCACTTTTTCTCATCCTCATATTTTTTCTTTGTGCTATTTCGATAGATAATGGAAAAAAAATGTGTAAGTGCACACACGGAATGTGCAATATTTTGCAATTATCGGTCATAAGGTATGCCTACGCGCCTGAACTGATTTGAAAGGTCGATAAGAATACGGAATATAATTACAAATTCGAATAAGAATGCAACTGAAAGAACTGAACTATGGTTATTGCGTAATTTCGAAGTTTCCAAGTTCTTGTAAAAAAACAGAAGTACCCCTGTCAATTCTTTTATAACAGGTTACATGATAATTATTGGGGAAAATTAATTTTAGTGCTTTGTAGTGTAATTATGCTTCATATTTAATTTTTCAATGTAATTGAGTACAATCCAACTTTTGGAAGTGAAAATTGTCTTAAATAAATAATTCCTATATTTTTATTTAAAGAACAAGTTCATTGTATTTCATACCATTGTGTTTATTTTGGATTCAACATGTATATATTTACAGTAAATTTTTTCTCAAACTTCAAACGTCCAAAGTAAACTTTAGAACCCGAGACATCGTTTACTGTACAAACAAGGATGCATTCTTTACTCAAGAGCAAGAACAGATAGAGAAGATAGTTATTTTCACTGCATTTTTTATTTTACTTTCTTTTTGAAGATATACACTCATTATCAATATTTTTAAGAAAGTTTTAGGGTCTCAGCATTTTAATTCGAAGATTCAGAATTCGGAATTCGGAAAGCAGTAATTAACGATAGAATTGCTATAAATTTTAAAGAAATACGATACTGAAACCGAATTTAATGCTTTTTGTTGAGCTGGTAAGTTTACAATCGTAAATGTGCGATCATAGTTTTTAGAATCGTAAGATCCCTTTACGATTCTTTCGATCGTAAAACAATCCTTTGCCTATACTTTTGTATATGATCAAAATAGCCGTCGATCGTAGAGTAAAAGTATCATCAGAGAAAAGTATGCTAGTCTGAAATCCTAATACTGACAATAAATATAATAATATTAATAACATTGTCAGAAAAATGAATTTTTTCGTCATTTATTGAAAAATAAAACTTTCTCACTATGTTCACTTTCGGCTGCTGCAACTGATAAAAGTTTTTAATACCTAATAAAAGCCTGATATATAGTATTATACAACTAGTAACACCTACAATTATGTTGCATATTTCGTTGGTTATTATTACAATAAACAGGTCTTTTAACACGAAGACATCCAAATGAAATTCTTTAATGAGAATCTAAAATGAATTTAATGAGTCTGGATTATTCACTGCTTGTAACTTGTAAAAAAATCTTAAAGAAAACATACAATTGCTTTGCAAAAAGGCATAAAACTTTATGAAGTCATGTTTTTATGCCGCTAAGTTAATATCTACGCCTGAGTTTAAAAAACCTTTCTGCTGAAAAGGTTTTGTTTTCAAGGTTTCTTTTGTAAAAAAACTTTCTCATTTCTTTCAGAGATAAAATAATTTTTTAACCATCTTCAACTTGAAATGGTCTAGAGTAAATTGCGACCAAGTATTGTGATATATTATATGGACAATAAAATAAAATTATAAGTTTTCTTTGAAAATAATTAACATCTTGCATCATCTCTGAGATTTTTTTTTCTATGGTGTAATCGTAACTTTCCAACGTGAGTGACTTCCTTTCTTCGGTTACGTTTTAGTATAACCGTATTTGTACCTATACTTCAAGGTGAGCTTCCTTCTATGTCGTATCCCATGCTTCGAAATACCATACGTGTAACTGTACTCGGTTTTAACGTTTAACAAAAGTGTTGCGACTTTATATATGCAACTATTACTGATTTTTTTACAACTTATTTTATGACAGGAGGGCATAAATGCATACTTAAATCTTTTTCTCATTCCACTTGATTTATCCTCTACTTATAACTATAAATTTAATATCAAAATGAATTAATGATTGACTTTATAACTGAAAATAATAAGTTTCTCTAATGTAATTGTAGATTTTCCTCAAGGAAGTTGAGCGCCTCTGTCCAGAAAAATATTACAAGGTCCACCTGGTTTACCGCGTTAGAATTTTATTTCAGCAACATGATTTCACGATACTTTGAAATGTGTATTAATGCACGTAAGCCTCATGCGAATCTGTGTCGTATGTCTACTTCATATCTATAGAAGCTTGAGCGATATACATATATAGGTATACATGACGAGGTCCTGTAACCAAACCGGATTAACAATTTATTCGTCATTTTTCTTTTCTAATTTTATCAAGTTCTAATTCCTTATCATGTCTAATAAAGTTTTATTGTTATGTTCAGTTATAAAAAGAACTCTGATCAACTTTCACGTTGATAAAGGAATTTCTAATTTAATGAGATTAATAAAAGATTTTTCGCTCATCTGTCAACAATTTTTTTGACATAGACAGTGTCGGTTGCTGTCAGACTTAGAATTGCTCTTTTTATAAATTATATAATCTTCTGTAAATGTGTAATTAGACATATTTGTAATTAGAGATATTTGAAAAGTTCAGAGACTATTTTGACGATTCTGCTGTCTCCAATATTTTCCTGGATTCGTCCACTCACACATATGTAGTGGCACCTACACACCATATTCAAGAATCACGTGTCGTTGCAATTGCAGTTGTGCCGACGAGTCAGTATATGAGTCTCTGTTCCCAGGATCGGAAGCACCAAGCTGTTCCTGTGATTGTTTTCCTTTTTCCATTATCACTGTAGAAAACATCATATTTATTGAAATGGACATTTTCTTATGATTTGTTAGAAACTTTAAATCATTCATCAAAAACCATCTATAAAAAAGTGATTTTCTTCGTTGTAAATGGAAAGCATATCATAATCACAAAGTTGTACAGTTTCATATATGCATTTATAATATATATGCAAATATATATGTAAGTATATGAAAAACCAATATAATCTCCAAGGTTTTAACTTCTAGATTACAACCTGGCTAAACTATCCAGAGATATGATTTCTAGATATTTGATATCAAGCATGAAGCTTTCGTTCTTTTTTCTTCTTCCTTTTGAACAATTAAAATTGTAAGATGATTTTCCAGACAGACTTATACAAGCAAAGTCATGTAGATAAATTAGGTATAAAAGGAAGTTAGCAGTGGTGTTTCTGCATAAATCGTTGCACGAAAGCGGCCCTGCATGTATCGATGAAACGGCAAATGTGTGAGTGTCATTACTCCCGTCATGCTCCAAAGGAATACTTTCACTATACCTTTTAGCCTCGAGTTCGCCTAACACGATGAAATTGCATTGCTGTTTTTTCGAAGTGGAAATGAACGGATGATACCGTATAACAGTGAACCTGCAGATCATCAGTCAAAGCGATGAGATTGTGACAAATTTAAAAATGAAGTAGAGAACAAACGCCAGTGAATCGCGGATGTGAATAAAATCTCAACCGTTATATCTCGAATATTGCACTAGTTCGCGAGTTGAAACCAGGTGATTATATTCTTACTTGAAACTGAGACCATTTGTCACTCTGTTTTAACTGATGAACAGAATTTTATGTACGACTTTAATTGATAAGATTAAATTGTGCTTTCCATGCATTTAAAAATTCTATCAAATGCATGCTCTAAAATGTTTTAAACTGTTTTTCCAAAGTAAAAGACTTGTAAAGTCGAACCTCTACCACGAACTTTGACACTTGAAGATTTATGACCACTTTTAGTTTGTAATTGATAAAGATAATTTGAAAAACTGTTTCCTGAATTGGTAAAATCGCGCAAAAGTTATAAGAGAGATATCTTCGGAATTCACGACGTGCACAATAAAATTCTTCCCTCAAGTGTTACAAGGTATCTTCGTCTCAGCTTCTTTTGTCCTCTTCTCTTTTATATGTATATGCATCTTGAACAAGAGAAATCTGAAAATCGATCTGTGAAAGGAATGTAGGAATTCAGAGAATGGATGAAAAAAATTAGCATTACAAATGCAATATACATATATACCAGAATTTTTATAAATTTATCATTTTTAAGGTGAACTTTTGGAACTGAAGATTAACAGTGGACAAAAAATTAACAATGTTGAGTGATAAGGATTCCGAGGTCTTTCATCGTTTGGATTCGAGTAAGTTTCATATCATAATGAAATAACCTTGCAACGAAGGCGTAGTCTGTTCCCACAACGTGGAATATGTCGATTCGTGCTTGCCATTACAGTTCTCCACAAGCGTTAAGGTTAAACTTACGTAAGAAATCTTGATACGAAGGTGCATTTTTACCCCATTGGTCCACCTATTCATTATGATCTTAACATTTAAATTGGTATCTAATATTTTCACCTGTCTTCAACAATTTTCAGGTGTGTAACCAGTAGACTCAGAAGAAAACTCTCAAGAAGAGACGTAAAAAGAAAGGCTACAAACAAACTCATTCCTTTTCCTTTGAAAATAGGTGAAACTTTTAAATTCTTCTTTTCCTATCATTCGTAAAAGGTGCGCCCGCTTTCTAGGAAGAAAAATCAAATTATTTTCTTTTCATTTGTATATTCTGGAGTTTTAAGGGTAGAGGAACTTTAGTCAAAATCGTATCTAAAGATTTAAAATTCCTCCAGACATTTTTTATATGTAAAATTAAGAGTTATTTCTTTATAACTTCACTAAATAAAAGAAGTTTTTACTTCTCATAATACTTGTTCTACATTTTCGTATTCTGTAAACTAAAATCACAGTCAACGTTCATTTCTGATACTAATTTCCTTTACATTTCAGAGATGAAGACTACTCTTTATAAACTACTTCAAGGACCGGAGCTGAATTTCAGAATTTGACCGAAGATCCCTGACGAAGGAGATTAATATTCGGATTTTCGCGAGATGACAGGCAAAGCCATTATTATACGAATCTCAACTCTCCTACATAAGCACCCGGAAGACTAGCATTATCCTCAGCGTAATCTTTCAAAGTGTCGTCAACCCAGAATTACTCTTATTATTACTCCAACAGACAATATTTTATATCTCCAAATTGTATCTTTTTTAAAATTCTTCTCAGTTCACTCACAAATCAAAATCATATTACGATTATAGATAAATAATAGGTAGATTATTCTTTTACTTGGCATAGCCAATTATCTACAAAATGTTGTCTCTGTATTCAGAAGATTTATTTTCGACAGACGTTCTTTCATGTCGGTTTTTTCAAGTTTCCGCTTCTCTGGTTTCTAAGGATTTGTGGTAAACTCGTTCAAAGATTCTGCTTTGATCTTCTATCTGTCAAAGAAAAAAATATATCGAAAATAAAGAAATTTCAGTATAGCTTTAACATTATTACATCAACATTTGCGCAATTAAACCAGGAAAATGGGAATAAAAAGAAAATAGGATAGTTATCGTGCAGAAGGATAATTTAAAAATTGAATCCCCTTTTTTAATCCTTCTAGCGAACCTCTTTTCAAAATAACCAGCATGGTGGCACTGTTTTAAGTCACATAACTTTTAAAGTTTATGACCTCTGAAGATGTTAGTTTTTCCATAGTATATAAAAAAGTCAGCATGACTCGCCGCAGTCTATTCTTCACAATTTATAACGACTAGTGGTCAGCTTTGCTCTCCACTAACCCAGATAAAACGACTAGGATTCGCGGTATGGTATCTTCGCCAGTTTAAGGGGTGTCAGAAGGAGGAAAAGGGTGATGCGTGCGCAACTTCCTATCTCTCTTCCACCCCTAAATCTTCTCTCTCACTCTGTTTCTCTGCCGAGAGGATTTACCACCCTGCAAACCACCCCCGTATGATTCCGCGCTCGCGTCCGGGTAAATCCTGGTCGCCAGTGCCCGCGCGTCTTCCGCGATCGTCGGACCGCGTATTTGATAAAAGTGAGAATAGTTGCGTCGCCTGTGAAAAATCGCCGTCAATTACCACGTGAAATAAGAAAGAAGTCACACGCGCAACACGAACCTCGTGTTTTTCCATTTCGAAAAATACCCTCAATATATTTACCTATACTTGGAAAATTTTTGCAATCTACAAATTAAGAGGAATTCATTTAATGATCAAATGATACTTAGACAGAAATTCACATTGATTAAAATCGAATACGGGAAGCACTTTTGTTAAGGAGTAAACTTTGGAACACATGACTAAAAGTGGTTTAAGAAGTTGTCGAAATTTTGGTGGCTTTAGAAAAAATACTATAGTTTGGAAACAATGTAATGAAGATGCTATAGTTTGTGCTAAGTTTTCGAAAAGAATAATTAACGTTTTATAATAAGAAGGAACTCTCGAAGTTTTGGGTGAAAGGGTTTTTTCTTCAAAATTTGACATTTGAGAATTAAGTAATTATTAAGTAATTAGTTAATTAATGCATTTTTATATGGACAATTTTAAATCTATAAAAGTGGATTGAAAGTGAAGTAAAGAAGAAAGGAGTGATGTTATGTAATCGAGGCTGCATTACCAGGATCAAAATTAAGTAGGAATAATGTAAGTGTTACGAAAGATTCTATTTGACGTAAGATATTCTATGAAATTTAATAATCAAATAAGGGATTGCCCTCGATTGGCGAGGTAAGGCGAAAGGTCATTGGTGCGAAAGCACTTTGTGCACTTCTTTAGTGTTAACCAGATTGCTGTTTGAGAGTTTTTAGATTTTCAATTTATGTCCTGAACCTCTCACGCCACAATTTTAATGAATTATTGTTGATATTCGAAATCATTTGCGTGACAAATTATCAAATTCGAAACAATGTGATAATAATATGGAGATGTAATAAAATCGACTATGAAATGAAATTCTGTGCAGTTCGTTAAAGGGTATTGAAAATTAAAGTTGATATTCCCACATCTTGATAATGAATTCAACATTTATTGGAAATTTATGGACAAGTAGAGTGAAATGATAATTAATTTCAAAATGCAAAATTGAATTATAATAATTACGGTTTGAACATTTTCGATATTTTCAAAGAATTAATAGATTTACTATATCGGAAATAAATGGTTTTACTCGCCGAGTTCGTTGCCTGTGTTAACATCAATAATTGGCACCCGATTTTTTATCGAGTAGACTAAAATCACTGCAGTTTTAATTGAAATTCATTCAAATGTAATGGTTATTCTAGAATAATTTCCCTTTTTAAATTTAGCCTTTAGCATTGAGAGTAAAAAAGGACATGTGAAAGAAACATGATTTTTAAATTCTAATTATAAATCTAATGCTAATTCTCATAAGAATCTATCATTAACTTAATTTTTTAAACGTTCGAGTTGTAACCAAGTCGTTTAAATTACAAGAGCCAAACCACTTTGCATAGCCGTCTCCTCCATCCTCATTGCTCATATTGCTGTCTCAGACATTCAAATAGATGCCATTAGCTCAGAGTTAACTCCGAGCATTTATGTTATTACTAAGTCCAATTTATTATATATATTTGGCTAGCATGTTACACTTAAAGGCATAATTTAAGAGATAACAGAAACGCAGAAAGAAGACAGTAAAGAGGATTTATATCATAATTTAAATTTTTTATATCTTATATTCTACCGTTGATATCAGATCATCACAATTTTTACTAATTAATCAATTTTTCTAAATCTTGAACTAGTCAAGTATTCGAATAAGTTTTTATTGAACTCATCGCTTTGGGTTTATTTAATTTATTTTTTATGAACTATATTATATTGAGGATGCGCATGCTCAATAAGGATTATATCATATCCTTCTTTGAATTGTCCAATCGACTATCAGCAGCTGATGCGCAGATGACTGTTGCACAACTATTTTGCACAATCGCATATATTTCGCAAAAACACCGTATTTCCCATACAGTCAATATTTTTGATCGTTATATGTATTTAAAAAGTTGTGAATAAAGAAAATATAAAGTGTTTCTCCTGAAAAATAAAATATGTATTTACCTAAAATCACGTTTTATGTGCGATTAAAGTTGCATAGTGCCCATCCAATTTTTTTCACTCACATCACACCATTCAGGGATTATTTATTCACGCTTGGATAGCATTTTGCAGATTAAAAATGAAAGCATTTATTTATGATGAAAGCATTTACTTTCTTCCACTGCTTTTTGCTTCTTTTTCTTAGTACATCTAAATGAAAAACGCACAGCATTATTATTCAAGAGGCTCAAGCTGTTTTTAAACATTTCACAGTGCTTTAGATTAGAAGCACGAAGTTGTTTAGAGATTCGAGTTTCAAATAAGAGTTAAAAAAAGGTGATCCATGACCTAGGACTCTCCCATAAATCGTGTGCACGTAATCAAGCAGCACGCTCAAAACAACAAGTCGAAGAAAACGGGGAACAAACAAAGTCACGGGAGGCAAAGTTACCCGTGGCTAAATTGGGTTAACTCAAATCCCTTTACGGTAACTCTAATAGTTAGACCGTGAGGTGCATGAACAGATGTGAATGCTTACAAGTCAGATTTCAACTTGGGAACCTCAACACGTTAGACTTTTCTCAAAGAAATGGCAAAGCATCAAAAGTTTCTTCTCTATCTGCATACTAAAAAATATATATACATCTATATATATATATATATAT
>UCOK01006048.1:0-11405 GCA_900474325.1 Synergus umbraculus | reverse complement strand
TATATATATATATAGCGTAAAGTGTACAATGCTGCTTTCTTAATTTGTCCCATGGTAGTTGTCTCCTAAAAAGCTTTGAACAATAATTTCATAATTTTTGCGATAAATTATTATAAACAAAAATTGTCAAGCGACAAGTTAAGTTGGCAACAAATGTATCCCTTACATTATATATTAATTAAATATCAAATAGTAAGTTACAATTCACGTAGTCTGGATGCTATATCTTAGGCTTGCTGCAATTTAGTTAATGGTAGTAATGACTCATATTCTTTTTTAAATCTTACATCTATTTGGACTTCAGAATTTAGAATCAACTTTTTTTTTGTTTTAATAATTAAAAGAAAAAAATTACAGTACCGTCGGAAATTGTCCATACAATTGGTGCAAGCACTATTAAAAATCATTGCTGACTTTGAACTACGATAACTCGGTGAAAAAAAGAGATAGAGTATTTTTAAAAAACAGTTGGAAAGTTTATGAAATTCCACATCTAGTGGTGCCACCCAAATTTTTTTTGACCTTCTGAAAAAAATACAGAACGTGAGAAGTTTTAAAAAAAAAATTTAAGATTTTCTCAAATTTTGTACCTCGACTTCAACTCTTTGCATGACCTAGGAAAATTGTTGCAAAACTTTTAAAATTATACGACGTAGAGCCTGAAACTTCATCTTTAATTTAAGCCGATGAAACTTAAAAAATCTGCATTGGTTCTCGAGATACGATTAAAAATGTTTAATCGTATTTGAAGGAGGCGAGCAGCAAAAAGTTGAAGTCGAGGTACAAAATTTGAGAAAATAAAAAATTTTTTACATTCTCATCAGAAAAAGGTAACCAAAAAAGCCTGTTACCTCAAAAAAAAATTTTTAATAATTTTTAACACTTTAAAAACAAATTTTTGGAATAAAAAAAATTCATGCCATTTTGGGCACTTTTTGTCAAATTCTGTATACCAAAAAAGGGATTAAAAAATATATTAAAAACTTTTTCTTTTAGATTTACCTTCAAGAAGGAAAAATTGAATGCAAAAAGTCCTATTCTTAAAAACAAATTAATATCTTATTCATTAATTTTCTTAATTCATTTTTTCTGAAAAATTTCAGCTCATTCGAATTATTATAATTGAGGCACCGGATTGCAGAACTGCCTCTACGCTCGACCCGACTGAGCCCAGTAAGCCAGAGAGAGGGGATGATGCACTAAACGCAACTGAACGCGGCGATCGAGGAAAAGAATCAATTTACAACGCAACAATCAACTTGTCGTTTTTCTATTAATAATTGACGAATCAAGTTGATTTTTGCGTAGAAACATTCTCTAAGCTTGTGCGGTTCTCACAGATATAGTCGTTGAGTAAGTTATATAAATTATATGAACAATTTCACAAAACGGCTACATCAGTGAGAAGCGCACAAACTTGGAGAATATTTCTACGCAAAAATCAACTTGATTTGTTAATTATTAACAGAAAAACGACAAGTTGATTGTAGCGTTGTAAATTGATTCTTTTTCTCGATCGCCGCGTTCAGTGGCGTTTAGTGAATCATCCCCTCTCTCCGGCCTACTGGACTCAGTCGGATCGAGCGTAGAGGCAGTTTTGCAATCCGGTGCCTCAATTATAATTATAGTTTATAGAACCAATTTTGAGCAATCAAAAAATTCAAGCGAGTAAGTTGTTACTTACAGTACAAAGAAGTTTTGTAAAAAATTTTAGCCAAATCGAATTAATATTGAAAAATTTATAATATATAAAGTTAGTTATTTAGTTTCTCTCTGATTTGGTAAATAATAATTTAAAATATATACGTCTTTAATATAAATATTATACCTTTTCCCATCAATTTTAGTTTCAATTAATGAAAAAAATTTTTTTTTCAAAATCACTCGTAGGACATTTTGAAGCGAAATTCCTGAAAATTTAGTTTAAAAATTACAAAAACTACTCGTTAGAGCACTAATAGTTGAAGTAAAAATTGAATTACAAACCATTTCTCTTAAGTAAAATGTTCTTTTTTTAATTTATTTTAATTTTATTGTATTTATTTAAAAATTTTTTTTTATTTTATTTATATTATATTTATATTTATTTCCTGTATCATAAATTCATTTATAATATAAATAATGTAATAATACTAATATAATTGTCAAGAATGGTAAATATGTAAATAAATGGTGAACTTATTTTCAATGTTATTTTTGACCTTAAAATAACAACATATTTTGATACTGACTCATTTATATTTTTCTATTATTTTAATAATAAATATAATAACTAATTGACATTAATAAATTAATATTAATTATTAATTATATAATAATTAATTATAATACTTAATACTAAGCAATCGTAGCGTATAGGCCGCATATAGAGCCTGAAAAATGAAAACTCGCCAGATCCAGGCAAAAGCAAAAGCTCCATGCTACTTACTCTGTCAAGCATATACCGTTAGCATACTTTCTATATGTGAGTTATAGGGATGGAGTCGGTGGAGGTAGGTTTACTTGTTCTGCCAAGAGCGTGATGTCGCTCTTAAAAATTCATATTAGAACAGCGCCATCACGCTGTTGGCAGAATAACTAAGCCTTCCCCTCACGTCTCGCACCCCTAAATTTGCCTCAAGATTTCCGCTGCAATGTCGCCTCTATACCTATCTTCCCTCTACGCTACTGTACTAGCTGGCTATTTCTTTCAGAAATAACCCATAAATGTACATAGTTACACAGGGGTCCATATCATATCACATGGGGCATGTCTCTCTGCGGCATGTCACACGTGCGGCATGCTACATCTGAGGCATATGACATCTCAGGCATGTCACAACTGCGACATCTCTATCCGACGGTTTTTCTCCCGTACGGCATTTCTCATAGTGAAATGGGCATTTTTGCGAAATCTCTCACCAGTGGTAAGTCTCCCAGTGGCATCTCTCCCTTCCAAAAAATTTGTTAAGTCCAAATAAAAATGTCAAAAGTGCGGCAAGTCGCCCTGGATTTATTGTCTCCCCATTAGCGGCATTTCTCATCCGGAAAAATGTTTAAGACCACATCAAAGTGGTAAGGCTGCGGCAAGTCTCCTAAGACTCATTCTCACATCTGTGACATCTCCCATCCGCGGCAAGTCTCTCCAGCGGCAACTCTCATCTGGGAAAAATTTTTATGTCTACATCAAAGTGGCAAAAGTTTTGCAAGTCTCTCTGGACTCATTGTCACCTCTGCGGCATCTCTCGCCCGCGTCAAGTCTCCCCAGTGGCATCTCTCATCCCAGTACAATTGATTTGTTGTAAAAATAGGTAAAAATATGGCAAACCTCCCCAGAACTAATTATTACTCCATTTGCAGCATTCCCCTTCCCTATAATTTCAAGGTAAGTAATTATATAAATACTAAAAATATTAGTTTTTAAAACTTGTGCAATTGTTTTCAGGTTCTTATTTATTTGTAGTGATAGGAACTTGCAGTGAAGTAGTATCAACTTTAACGATCATTCGATAAGCACTTTGCTTTCTATTCCCAGCGGCATCTCTAATCTCTCATAATAATTGCTTCCAAGTAAAGGAACATTGAATTTTAATCATTTAAATCATTTCAAAGATTTCCTTGACGCTTTTTAAAATTTTTGTTGCCACTTATTGACCAAGTATGCGCTCCCGACAATAGAAAGGGCACTTTTTCTCTCCAAACGAAAAAACTCTAAATATTCTTACCTAGGGGGTTCAAAGAGTGGTACATTGAGCTATTAAAAAATTGTGTTAAATCAAAATTTCGTGTTGCGGACGGGGGTCGCAGACGGTCAAACCTGTATGAAATAGTATATTGTATTACAAGTGCGGAAAGTTGAACATTCCACGAGTGTGAAGTTTGTAACACGAGACGGAGGCGAACGCACGAGCCGAAGGCGAGTGCGTGCAAGTCGTAGTCGAGTGTTACAAACTTCAAACGAGTGAATGTTCAACCTCCCGCATATGTCACACACGATGTTTTTTGCAAAAAATGCATAAAAATATGGCCACATTCTATGAATATTCGATATGAAATATGATTGAATTGTGTCGACATGATTCTGAACAAATTGAACCTCGTACCACTTAACGATCCCAAATTCCAGTGCAATATTACATAACTCCTCTTTATCGCCGTCCTGCAGATTTTCTATATAAAGTCTATAAAAATTGACAGAATACAACGTACTGTCAATAAAGTTATCGTTGAAAGAGAAAGGAACATGATATTTTGTCGACAAAAATGTCATCAGTTTAATCGTATATTTTGCATTCCTCGTCAGCAGAGCGTTTAGCTTCATCGTGTCCATGTCCGGAGCGAAGTTGCTCGTTGTTCGAGTCAGAAGTAGAGTTAAGCACAGGCTTAACTTTCCTTCCGATAACAATTTGAAAGCAGACCACGGTACATGCAGACCTGCAGCTCTTCGTAGGTTCTTCTCGCAAAACTGTAGATGCACTGCGTGCTTGCTGAAGTTTTTGTTACTGATCGAAACGATCAGTACATTAAACGTGGACGAATCGTAGTATTCCTGCAGCAGGTTCGAGTCTTTTTCATCCAGCATGTCGAAAATGATCGTTTTTGTATGGACGAGCTTCGACTTTATCTCTGTATTTAGTTGGACAATAAATTTAACCAAATCTAACCCTCTCTCGGCAACCACGACGTGGTGATCTACTTTTAACTGATGATAGACTGATCCTGTAAGGAGAAAAGCGCTTAAGGAGTCAGCTACGATGCGAATGCTGATGTGCTTTTGTTGTGACATCAGCGCTTCATTGATGAATTTCTTCACCTGGTGTAACGCTGCTCCTAGGACCTCCTCTATGATGGAAGACTGAATTTTACTAATCATTTCACCAATAGTGTTATTAATTCGTTTCTATCGAATTGATTAGGCTCCATGCAATTTGGAATGGCAAAGATACTCTTACGGGAACATATCTTTATAAAACCATTCAATTCTACAAGGCGAATCAGGTTTTTAAGGTTAATGTTTTCTGTTAATGGTTTTTGTTTTTCAGTATTCGACCATAGATTTCGATACATCTGATTGGCAACATCTTCTCCGTTGTACTCGTGCGTCCTGATGAACGTGACTTCTTATCTTCCTGAGTCAACTGCAGGAGCAGACTTTCCGGATACGGATCTGTGAAGAAATCCCACGCGTGATTAGATGACATCTTTTGATTCTACAGTTTTTTTTTATTAGTAGTTTTTAAACAAGTGTATTATTACCTGTGACTGTAAACATTGAGTTGTATAAATTTTGACGAAAGCTAAAAGAATTCTTCAAGAAAGGATCGCAGGAGAGTCTCTCCCGTACGATGCTCCGAGGCCAGTAGTCGAATCCGTAAAATAGGTCTTCCTTGACACTGATGTCTCTGGTTGCGACGAAAAATACCTTTGGCTGGCCCATAATCATGTATACTGCTGGACGCAAATTAGCAGCTGTTTCCAAAGCCATGCTTATTAGCCTCCCTTTACCCACGTTTGATATAGATGCATCAATGCAACATTCACGGGCGCCAAACTTGAAGAAAATCATTCGAGTTGCACAACAGTACTCCAGGTACACATTTCGTCTTCTCACGACCGCATCGAGACCTTCGACAAAATCGCCTATCACCTCAGCCACGATGTCACTTTCGGATATGGGCTTCAGGTTCATAACAGTTATCCCAAACTTGTTAAACACAGACAGCAAATTCTCTTCTAACATTTGTCCGCTAATATTTGTAGTTGAGAACGTCTCAGGAGGATCTATCCGAGCTTGGCCATCTCTACTTCGTTGCAGGAATGGAAAGGCCTCAATGGCCTTTCTATTTTTTTCACCGTAATCATACACGATCTCCGATCCGGGTTCGATGTTTCTTATTGCAAAGAAAAACAGTCTGGGAGTGCCATTTCCCTCCACGACTCTAGTTGAAACATTCGGTTTTAGACTGTGGTTAATAAGCCTCCCGAAATAAGCCGTTTCCTCAGAAGCATCGAGACAATATTCTACACCTTTGTGACGAAAAAAGTAACTAAAGCACCCAACGCCCAAAGTTCCATACATCACTTCTCTTTTTTCCATCAAATCCATATCATCAACCAAACGGCCCTTGTACTCTAACACAACGTCGTGTTTTCTTATTTCATTAACTGTAAAAACTCCTCTTCCTTTTTCCAGATCCTGGCGAATTACAAATTCATTCTTTTTTGTCAATTGCTCGCACTTAACGGCCTTATTTTCCACTGTGCTACCGACTCTTGCAGATCGTGCACATGGCGCATAAGGCTTCTTAAACGTTTCTGCTATAAAAAGAAAATGAGTAATTAATTACATTTCACTATTCTCACAGAAGAGGTATCTGGAATTTTCCACACGCTTTATGGACACGGAATGTGGCCATTTTCATGCATGAGTTGCAAAAACACTTTATCGTCACACAAACGGTACTTTTTTCACCCAAAATAGAAAACTCTAAATATTCTGGTGAGACATCCCGCAAATGTGACAATTCATCCTGATAGACTTGCCGCAGATGTGATAATTAGTTCTGTGAGACCAGCCGCAGTTTTTCCACTTTTATGTGGACTTCTAAATTTTTCTCGGGTGAGAGATGCCGCTGGAGAGACTTGCAGCAGCCTTACCCCTTTGATGTGTTCTTAAACATTTTTCCGGATGAGAAATGCTGCTAATGGGGAGATAATAAATCCAGGGCAACTTGCCGCACTTTTGACATTTTTATTTGGACTTAACAAATTTTTGCAAGGGAGAGATGCCACTGGGAGACTTACCACTGGTGAGAGATTACGCAAAAATGTCCATTTCACTGTGAGAAATGCCGCACGGGAGAAAAGCCGTCGGATAGAGATGTCGCAGTTGTGACATGCCTGAGATGTCATATGCTTCAGATGTGGCATGCCGCACGTGTGACATGCAGAAGATGTGACATGTCGCAGAGAGACTTGCCCCATGTGATATGATATGGACTCCTGTGTAACTATGTACATTTATGGGTTGTTTCTGAAAGAAATAGCCAGCTAGTACAGTATTCCATAAAGGTACATAGTTACACAGTGTCCGGAGGACGATTTTTATTTTTCTTTTTCACTATGTTGCACCACTTAAAAAAATTAGAAAAAAATATATGTTGAAGAGGACATCTGAAGGAATCTTTATGAAAAAAATGGTGGGTGTCACTATAAAACATAACCTCAAAAAAATTTTTGAAAACTTAACAAATTTTTTAAGACCTGTTATTTTTGTCCAAAAAATTTTTCAATTTTTTTTAAAATCTTCTCATCGACCAAAATAACACATTTTTTCCTCGTGAAAATCGGTTAAGCCGTTTATGCGAAAAACTACTTTTTTGATTTTTCTTTCCCAATCCATAACTCCAATAAAAATAAGTTTTTAAGGTTGGGACTTGGAGGAATTTTGTGACTCATAAGTGCCAATATATGGTACCAATTTGGTCTTGATATATGCAGGGGCAGATTTTACATGCTTACCCAGCTAGGCCCTTTGTTCTTTTAACGGTTTCTTTATTAACCCTTTGCGGCATAGCGGGATGCTCAGCGTCCCACCTTTTTCTTCATGGTTTTAAATTTTGTAACTACTTTTTTAACAACAATCGAATCTTGTAGATTCGAACGGCAATTTTTTTTGTATTGAGTACACCTTAAAGTATTTTTAAGAATTTTTTAAGCATTTTTTTCAAGGTTAAATAAGTGGTAAATTCTATTTTTTTACTTAAAAAACTCTAAAATGCAGTATTTCTCATACCAAACCCAATATAACAACTGTATTTTTTCAACCCTGTTCTTGAGGTGTTTATTTTCATCTCTGAAACTGAATCTAATTTCAAAATATTCAATTTCGAAAAATTCAAGATGTCGGAAAAAAAATGTCAAACATAAAATTTTAAAAGTTAACACATTCTGTTTGAAATTAGTTTTCAGGGGGTTTTTATGGTCGTTGAATTTGTATTTGAATTCAAAATGAACAATTTCGAAAAATCCAAGATGGCGAAAATTTTGATTTTGGAAATTTTGAATTTTCAATATTCAAAATTTTGAATTTTGGAAATCTGACTCCGGATTCGTAGTCAGCGACCCCGAAAACCCCCTAAGGAGCTTGTGATTATAAACTTTGTTTCTTAGAAAAATTTGTACCGCAAAGGGTTAAAACATGAAAAAACACTTAAAAACTAATTACAATATTCATAAATACATAAATATTTATATTCTTATTTTTATAAATACTTTTTGAAAGTATAAGTGTTTATAACTCTTTAATGTGTTTATAACACTTTATAACTATTTAAATCGTTTATAACTCTTTTATTCGTAAAATTTAATCTTATACTTTGGTTATTACTTATATTCGAAGAAAACATTGTTTTAAACATACGTATCTAAAAATCAATATACTTTTGAATAATCAGTAAAATTAATTGATTTCAGTGATTCATGAGCGGCTCTTGTTCAAGAAAATGTTTACACGGAGAGACTTTAATTATCAATTTTTGCTTATCTTGCCTATGTATATTATAGTTCATATAGTAAATTAGAATTTAGGGATAATCGATGTTCTATTACAAAAATTCACATAGTGACAGTCAAATTGTAGTTGATATATTTTTAGAAAGAAATATTAAATATTTTATACTCTTTCATATTGGAAGTAAGAATATTTCTAAATCATTATAATAAAAATGGTCACGTGGTCTTGTGAATCATGCTGAAAAAAGAAGATGGAGGCTCGTCAAGATTTCCCCCTCTAAGTGAAATTCATTTAGACTTAAACACGAAAACGCTTTTTCTCCCTCTCTTAAAGACCTACCTAATATAAATTTTAACCTATGCACACATATCTATCATATATCGCAACTATTGCACTATCGATAATAAACGCACGCACATGATACTAAACATTCTCTCTGTTCTTATATACTAAAAGAGAAAAGTGTCACCACTTGCGAGAAACTACTAGTGCTGGCTCAGAATATCATGGTACCCAGGGACTAGTTCAACTTCTATAACACTCGCAAATACAAAATTGGTTGTGTCCCGGTCAGTGAAGATGCTGCCATTGGTCAAAATACGGCGCGCGACTGTACGCCAGATGACGCCAGTTCAATCTTTCGGGGGAAGTCAGAAGAGATCGGTTGTTTTTACTAAAAAAAAAAAAAAATAGAATTGATCTTTTTTAGAATATTAACTTTTGAAATTTTTATTTTAAGATTTATTTTTCACCAGTATGAATTATTCTAATTGCCAGTTTCTTAACTGTGAATAATATTATTTCTTAAAGTACTATTGTAATTTTTGTTCTGAAAAATTAGAATGCTCCATAAAAATATACGAAAAACTCATATTGAATTAAGAAAGATTATGGTAGTACCTGGGTTATCCCTAAATTCATACATTTTATAAGAATCTTTGATATGCCAAAGAACATTAATCGATATTTAGAGTCTTTCCGTGTATCATCTAAAATTGACTGAGGTAGAATTTTTAATGTTTCCATAATTTAATGAACGTTCTTTTTAAATAATTTTTCTTGTTGACGAATAATTTTTTATGTAAATTTGCAAATGAGATTAACGTCATCAGATGCAAAGTTCAGACCTCCACGATTTTTTTGTACTGTCAACTTAGACTTAAAATTACTATCACATCCTTATTGTAGTAAGTCACAGCATTTATTGCAGTGAATTTTATTTTTTAAAATTCGCACAATTGTCCCAGGAATATGTTTGATAATTTCGTCGGCGTATTCCAAACAAAGCCAACTATCATTCTAAATTTGAATCGAAACAGGTTCGAATTTATAAAGAGTCACGTTTTTTTGTTAGATTTATCAGTTATTTTACTGCTTATACTAATTAATGTGCCAGTCTCTCTATGGTCAGTCTTAACGTTTCTAGTAATTTCTTCTTCGATAGAGTTACTTATTTCTTCAGAAATAAGTAATGTTTGATCCAATGGAGAATAATTAGCAAAAGAAGAAATAACAATGTTTAATTTATGAGTTAATAACTTCTTATATGCTGATTTATACTGGGTTGTAGTAGGATTGTTATTGAAGCGATTCCTTCTTCGAATAGACAAGAAAAACATTTCAACATGGTCTTGTGACAATTTATAGCTCAAAAAATAATCAATAATATTCTCATTTATTAAGTTAATTGCAAGACTATATAAGTTTTGGAGGCAAATAATAAATCCTACAAACCCAGTATTCACACTATCACTGGGAACGACAGATTTACGTACGGTATTTGCTACATCTTTAGTCACTTGTACGTTTTCGTTTTCATGGAATGTACAGTGACTAGTTTTTAAAGTTTTTGTCGAATCATTGTTTATACTGATCATTTAATTTTCTTTATCTACTTTTTTCGGCTTTGATTTTACCGATTTTACCTTTTCATCAATTTCCAATTTCTCTATATATTGAACTAAACCTTCAACTTTATTTTCTAATTCTTTTGAAGAAGTCAAATATGTCATTGAACTTTTTGCAAAATGTTGCCGTCGACGATGCATTTTTAAAGTTTTCATCTTTCACAGTGAATTCAAGAAATTTTAAGGTATTAATGACACTATCACATAATACTTGGGCAGTTAAAAATATTTTCATTTTCTCTCGATAAAAATTAACATGCCTATTGGTAATCTTACAAGCGCAGTGTAATTTTTCACTCTGTTGTTTGTAGTGCAATTTTGTAATAAAACTCTAATGAATTTATTCTTTTTTATCGTAGATTATTGGGCCTTTCGTAGCAAAGTAATTACGACCTAGTTTAAGGCAATGGCAAGGATCATAAAAAATATAAACAGGCTTTAAACTAGTGGGGTGATTGAAATAAGGTTAAAAGTTTTCTTTGTCCTTATAATTTAAGTTTGCAATTAATGAATTAAGTAGTGCGCTACTGGAGCTTTGAATCCGCCATTTATGTTAACGAGCATAAAAACTAGAGCTTTTGAAGCAATTTCACACTCCTAATTTTTATTTGTATCATTTAATTGACCACCTAAATCGACGAAATCTATCCAGGAATGCATATTCTTCTCCCATTCTTTATTAAATGATGCGTTTACGTGCTTTTTTTCAGCGAATCTTTTGCTTCCTCATAGGGGAAGCTTTGTTTTCGATACATTTTCTAATATTTTTAAAATCGTTTAATTAGACTTTCCTCACGTGATAAATGTCTAATACAACATTCTAATCAATTGTCCGGATGTATGTATGTAGGTATGTATGTATGTGTGGATGTGTGTGTATGGATGTCTCCATTTTTTGTCGCCCTATTAACTTAAAGACAGTTGTAGATAAATTGATGAAATTTGTAGGGTATATTGGAACCACTAATATCTCAAAACGTGCCAAAGGATTTTTCAAAATATTG